>PVKU01004954.1:0-134392 GCA_004027475.1 Anoura caudifer
AGGGACGGGATGGGAGTAGAAAACAGAAAACTGTATAAGAACAACAATTACAATAAAATTTAATTAAAAAAAAAAGTGTCAAATTCCTTAACACTTCACAGCCTTGTATTTAAAAAAAAACCTTATAGCAAAATTTATGAATATCTGTTAACATTTTCAAAGGGTCAAATGGGATTATATATAGGAAGTGTTTTATGAGGTCAAGTGTCAATATCTATGTTACACTACATAATATGAAATATAAAATACCAAATTACAGATGATAAAATGCTTGTAAAAATGCAGTTTATTGTCTATGTTTGGGTTTCTAGCATCCATAGACTGTCTATCTGATACTGAAAGCCATTCTTAATACTCTTTTATCAGTATATTCATCATCCAGTCATTAATCAATTAATCATTTAATAGTTCATTTATACATTAAAATTATTTATGGAGTGTTTATAGAAGATAATAGACAATAGTTCAGTTTAAGGTATGTTACAATAGATTTCTGGAACAAGATCAAGTGAGAGAGAGGAGACCTGGATGTCAGATCAGCTTGCCTGCTAAGTTGCTTTGTGGCCTTATAGTTTCTTAACTGCTTGCTAAATCTGTTTTTTTAAAAACTAAAAAAAAAAAAAGGATAGTGTTAGATGATCTCTAAGATACCTCTAATCCATAATAATTTCTGAACCTGATTTCAGAAGTTACTTTTCCTAGGATGCTGAATTGTGCCACCATTCTAGGTCCCCTCCGTAACCAGTCTAGATTACTATAGTAAGATGATGAAGGAGGCAATAGCGGGAAGCATCCCTGACCTTTGCCCAAATTCAGAGCATATTTCTAGTGGAAAATATGTCGATGAAAAGGTCAAAGAACAACAAGAAAAGAGAAAGGCAGACAGCTGAGAGTCTTGCTTCCTTCACCTTGAAGGGGAACATAAGGTCCTCGTTAAAACAATCCTTGTTCTGTTATCACCCACACTCTGTTGAATCCAGTACTCTATGCATTCTAGCCCCCACCATGCAGCCAGCCTTCTGTGCTTCACACAGAACATCTAACTTCCCACTCACAGCTGTTCACCCATCGTGCTTCTCATTCTTTAATACGTGTGTATGCCCAAGGCAGGGTGCCTTAGATCAGTGATTCTCAGGATGCAACATGCAGCAAAATCATCTGTCAAGCTTGTTAAACATTCTGATTCATGGGCTCAATCCCCAGATATTCTGAGGTGGTGGGATTGGGGTAACATCCTGTAAACTAAATATTGAAATGCACACAGGAGTGCTATGATGTAGCTGGTCCTTAGGTTATACTTTGAAAAAATATAGCCTCAAATCAAACACCCAGAAGTCCTTTGACTATACAAGAAAAATTTCAGCCTGTCACAACATGTTCGTGAAATCACTTTTGCTCAGTGGAAAGGTGTGGATTGTATTTTTAATCTTCTATTTTATGGTGCAACTTGTTATATCTGAAAGCTTTCACAAGCTGCTATATAAATGTAGTATTACATGGATGTCTATGTATAGTTATACAAAAATAGAAATAATATACACCCTCCCAAGAATATCACATTTTTAGGTAAGAAATATAACATGTATTCAACTCTTTATACAAAAGTATCTGCCTGTGTTTTCATGTTACATACATGAAAAATTTTAATTTATAATGTACATTTGTTGTAAGTGTGGTATGTAGATACATAAAGTCCTTTATTTGTAGTGTGCACAGACACATACAAAAGATATATATGCTTTTATGAATTCAGTGGTTACTGGTTATTTGATTTATAAAATTCATCACTATCTAATTGATTGATGGTATTAATTTAATAATCCATTGTACTTACAGTAAGTATAGAAAGAAAGGAATTATAGAAAAATGAAAGGAATAAAATTCATGTAGGTAGCATGTTAGGGACTTTTATAGATTGTAGTTCATTGATCAGGTAAACCATTGTACTTTTCTTAGCAAAGCTCCTCCTTTAGCAGGAGAAAGTAAGTGTAATAATGCAAGCATTTGCTGATGTGGTAGGATGAACTCACTACTACAGGAGAACAGGTAAAGAAGAAATTAATTTTGCATGGAAACTTGTTGATGACTTTACAGAAGTGGTACCTTTATGTCTGGTCTTTAAAGATGTATGTGCTTGCATGTAGGCACTCTCCAGGGGTGAGGAGTCCAGTAATGAACAGGACAGAATCTATGACCTTGTAGAGCTTACATTACCTTGGGGGAAATAAGATAGGTAGGAGCTAGTCCAACAACAACAACAACAACAAAATTATCCTCTTTATTCCAGGTAGAAGGGAAAGCATGTACAACAGCCCACAGGACAGTACAAGAATCATATTTTCAAGGCCCAGAAGTTGCTTATTTGCATGAAATGTAGAGTAAAATAAAGAGAAACAGAGCTGGAGAACTAGTCAAGAGGTAGATGATGATGGGTCTTATAGGTCAGGATGAAGTTTAGAAAAATCATTTCCTAACAGAGTAATGGTAAGTCATTGAAAGGAACCATGTAAAAGAGGCATGTGATCAGAGAGCAGTGGTTCATGTACAAGGTCTTGGCTGCTGTGAGGGCACTGGATTGGAGAGAAGAAAACTGTAGACAATGTAGATATAGAGACTAGTGAGGAGAGCAATGCTACAGTTACAGTATAGTGCTGTATATGCTACAGTATATGCTACAACGCTACAGAATAGTGGTGGTGTTGGGGGGTGGGGGGCAGAACAAACATTGCCTTTAAGAGAATAAATAAACATAACTAAGTAAATAGCAGAATGTTTGCCCTGGCTGGTGTGGCTCAGTAGACTGAGTGTTGGCCTGGGAACCAAAAGGTCACTGGTTTGATTCTCATTCAGGGCACATGCCTAGATTGAGGGCAAGGTCTCCGGAAGGGGGCATGTGAGAGGCAACCACACATTGATGTTTCTCTTCTCCTCTTTCTCCTTTAAATAAAATAGGAGGTTAAATAAAGAAGAAAAAGAAGTCAAAGATAATTCCATAATTCTGTTTTGGAAAACTAGATGGATTTTCTGAGAAAGGGAACACCAGAGTTAGGACAGATTAGGGACAGTTTATTAAGTTTTGAACTTAAATTGAAATGCTTTTGAAATATCCAGATGGAATAATTTTTTTCCAAATCAAATGTCTGATAAGATAAAAAACATGTAGCTAGAGTATAAAAAGAACTCTTAAAACACATGCAATATTGTGATTTATAAGAAATACATATATGGTTATTCAGAGGCAGAGGAACAATATATATTTCTCACATATATTTGGTTTTTGTCCAAAATTTCTGGCTCACACCTTTTGAAACTGTTGGGATTTCCTACGATTTGATAGTGAGGATGATGTATATTGTTACAGTAACAAAGTGATTTTGGGAAGTACCTAAGGATGGGGGCTTGTTTCCAGGAGACCCAACCATGTGATTAGAGGATTGGAGCATTCAGTCCCAGACCCCTGACAAACAAGATTATAAACAAGATTTTATTATAATAAAGCCTCCTTAAAAACCTAAAAGGACAGAGTTTGGAGAGCTTCTGGGCTGGTGAACACTTGGAGATAGGGGGAGACTGGCACCCTGGAGAGGACATGGAAGCACACCTTCCCTTACACCTTGCCGTATGCGTTTCTTCTGTCTTCCATCTGGCTGTTCCTAAATCATATCCTTTTACAATAAACCAGTGATGTAGTAAGTAACAGGTTTCTCTGAATTCTGTGAGCCATGCTGACAAATTAATCAAACCCAAGAAGGGAGTTGTGGGAACCTCTGATTTATAGCCAGTTGCTCAGAAGTACAAGTGACAACCTGGAGGCGTGATAAGCATTCTGAGTAGGAGGGAGTGGTTGCAACCTCCACTCTGTGGCCAGTCAGTCAGAAGTACAGATAACCAGATAAACTGGACTTCTGCCTGGCATCTGAAGTGTATGTGTATGTGTGTTTGGGGGGGGTCGCATTTTTGTAGGACTGAACCCTTAACCTGTGGAATCTGATACTATCTCCAGGTAGATGGTATAGAGTTCAATTGAATTCTTCAAGACCTTGCTGATGTCCAAGAATTGTTTGTTGGTATGGAGAACAATCCCAGCTCATGGTGGAATTGGATTTGGAAAACCAATTTAACAGATTAATAAGAAAATAAAACAACTCAATAAAAAATATAGGCAAAAAGCCCTGACCAGTGTGGCTTGGTTGGGCATCATCCTGCAAAGTGAAAGGTCACTGATTCAATTCCCAGTTGGGGCACATGCCTGGGTTCAGGTTTGGTCCCAGATCAGAGCATATGAGAGGCAACCAATCAATGTTTCTTTGTCACATTGATGTTTTACTCCCTGTCTTTTTTCCTCCTTTCTCCTCTCTCTAAAAATAAGTAAATTAAATTGTTGAAAATATGGGAAAAACTTGAATAGTCACATTAGCAAAAAGAATATATGGATGGCTAGCAGGCAAATACAAATGTTCACAACATTCATTATTAGAGAAATTGAAGTTCAAAAAATGAGATGCTACTTCCTGCCAAGTATAACAGTTAATTTTTTTTTAACTGACTGTTCTAGTGAGAGTGTAGAAGAGCCAAGGAATGTAAAATGGTACAACTACCTTGGAAAATGGTTTGGCAGTTTTGTAACATTAAATGTATACCTAGCACATACTCCAATTATTTCAATTTTAGATATTTGCCCTAAAGAAATGAAAGATATGATCATAAGTGAATACTTATAGCACCTTTATTTTTAATTATTAAAAATTAAAAATAACCCAAATGCCTGTCAACAGATGAATGGATATACAAATTGTGATATATTCATCCAAAGGAATGCTTGTCAGTGATAACATGGATCAACGTGAATGAATCTCAAAATCGTTATGATGCGTACAAAAAGGCAACACATGGATACGTACTTTATGATTGCATTCATCTAAAATTCTGGAAAACAAAACCTAACAACCATGGCTGAAAGCATTTAGTGTTGCCTATAGCCAGCACGGAGATGCAGGGAACAACAAGAGAGGCGGCTTTGGGGTGGCAGATACCGACCACCTTGATGGTGCTGATGACTTCACAGAGGCATGAAATCATGCTCTCATCACACTTGCCAAATTGTACACTTTAAATAAGTGCAGGTCATTGCATGCCAGTTTTAACTGAATAAAACTATTATGAAAAAAGAAGAAATAGTTAAAGGTATGGAGAAATAGACAAGAAGAGATGGATGCAGAGCAAGTAAGGAGGGATTGGCCTGGACTTAGAGAAGAATAACAAGATCTCTCATTGAGATAGCAAAATATGTGTAAGTATTTCTAGGCCTGATTCCAGGACATTGAAGGATTTCCTTCATATGGATTATATTTTTGTATGAGGTTAAAGAAATCTTAATTACCAGTTTTGCTTAATTTTTAGTGTGGACAAGGAGAGAAAGATTTATGGAATTTAATCTGGAAGGGTATGTTGGTTCCAGAGTTATAAAGTTCTCTTCTATGTTATGCTATGGAGCTGGAGCATCAATGAATGTTTTTAGAGAATGACTTAATGTTTTGTGTCAAAAATTCTAACAATTATAAATTTGAAAGAATCAATGCTTACTGTAACTTAATGTTCTCAGTCCAAATATTTAGAGGTAGTGCAGTATAGTGAATAATGCATTTTGTTTTTTGACTCATTTTGTCACTCATTTACACATTCAACAAATATTGATAAGCATCGATAACATGGCAGATATTCTGCTATGCACTGCTAAGTAAATTTTAATAGAGATTATTTAACTTGGTGAAAAACACCATAAAGTAAAACACCAATTTTAATAATGGAAGATAAATTATGATGCAGACCTTGGCCAAAGGGGTCCATGTATTGTGGATGCAACAAACAAATTCACACAGACTGCAGAAGTCCTGTGGAGAAAAAGGGACAGCATGGCCACTCTCTGAGTGAGAGAGGGCACCAACCCCTGCCTGGACAAGCTTTTATTGCTTTTCTGGGCACATTACATCAAGGATGGTCTTCCTTTATTATGTACAGGTTCACTTTAGGTGGTTACCTTTTACAGAAAACAAAGGAGAAGATGTTGCTAATTACAACAAAGAAGAAGGGTATTTGTAAGTGCAAAGGGAAAAGTGGTTGAACTGGTTACACTAGTCCTTAGGAGGTTTAGCATAGATTTTTGGAAGTTACTTTAAAGATAATGCAGTAAACATTTGCTGCCTCAATTCAGGGTGAGGAAGTTTTAGCAAAAGCAAGACTCAAAGCAGCCCAGGTACAATGCAAGCCTGATTCCCCATGGGAGAACCTATCCATGGCATGGGTCCTTGGTGTCCACCTCACTCCCTGCCGGTTTTCTGAATCAGGGTCTGGGCTACATTCTCTATGCCATGAGGAACGGTCCCCTATAAAATTATAATTGGAGAACTGAATAGTGAGAAAGAGTATGTAGGTAATATTTGTGGGAGGAAGACATTAAGCAAAGAAACAACAAATTCAAAGGCTCCATGTGGGAATGCACAAAGCAGGTTCAGGGAAGCCTGGAGTGGCTGGAGCCTAATTAGTAATCAAGGAGCTTATGATGAGATGAGGTTGGGTCATGGCCACAATAAAGAGTTTGAGTTTTGTTCACAATGTTGCCAGGCCACTGGAAGATTTAAAGTGGTAGAAGTTTCACTATATGACCTACATTTTTAAAAGATCACTCTGGTTTCTTTGTAACAAATGGATAGTAGGAGGGTATGCAGAAACAGGACTCAATTAGGAAGTGATTTCAGCTACCCATCCGTGAGATGATAGCTACTTGGATAAAAGTAGTAGTGATGAAAATAGAAGTGAGTGACTTCAAGCATAAATATTTTAAAGAACAGCTACAAGACTGGAAATGGGAAACTTGAGGGGAAAAGATGTTTAAAGAGAAAAATCAGGATTTGATTGATTTTGCATTTGTGGTAATGTGGCAAAATTTGTCATACTTCTCAGGATGTTTTACCTTATATGTTGCAATCATGTGGTTCACTCACAAAAAAATCAATTTCTCCTTTCACTTTAGGGAAAAGGTAAGATTGTGCCTCCTACCTTCTGTAATATAAGGTATGGTCATATAATTTAATTTGGCAAATGAATTGCAAGCAGGGGTAACATGCATTACTTCTAGGTGAATGTTTTAAGGACCCTTTCACAATTTACCATGCCCTTTTCATTCTGCTTTTGTGATCACACATTGAGTTTGGAGCCTCTGTCAGCCTAAATTCCTGAATGTCCCAGATGCATTCCCTCTTCACTTGTTTTTAAACCATTGAGATTTTTGTCATTAGTATGGTACAATCTAGACTACCTGACTGATATACCGTATTTAGGGAATTTCCATCTATATGAGTCCTGATTTTCCAGGCAGAAGTCATAACCCTCTTCACTTGTGGTAGGCCACAAGTGTGTGCTTTAGGCATTGCCAATCAAATATACCCTCATATTTAGATCTGAAAGAGAATTATCTGAAGAGGGAGAACTTGTTCAATATCCATTAATGACAAGAGGCAATATTGGCGTTAGTCCATGAAGCAGTGTCTGTAACTAGCAGCAGACCCAGCAGTAGTGCTGCCTACTGATAGCTATGGCAGAGTGGTCCAACTGTGAATGTGTTGCTGATTCCTGGCTTTGCAGCTCTCATGCCTGATCCCAGAGCCCTCAAAAAGATGTGGTAAGATACATTATATCTTTAATTCATTTCTGCTGATGTAGTTACAGAGGTTCTGTTTGTAACAAAGACCCCTGAGTAATACAGATACCTATTAAAAATATTGATAGAAATGCTGACTGGGCAATTATATATACAAGTTTAGACTTTGGAGCATGAGATATAAATTTAGCATTTGTACTGCAAATACAATATTCGAAGTCTTGGAACTGGGTGAGAATAGGAAAAATTGTAGATAGAGATAAAAATGGAGGCTCAAGACCAAAACTTAAATATTCCAATTGGTCAAACAGGGGTGAATAATCTAACAAAGATGTCTAAAATGGAATGTTCAGTGTAAGTCAAGGAAACAAACAGAAAAATAAAACCATCAGGACAGTGGATGATATGGAAACCATAGAGGAAAGTAGCATTTACAGAAGCAGTGAGAAGCAAAGTTTATGTATTTGAGGAATAAGATGAGGAGAGGAGTTCTTTGGGTTTGGCAAAATATAGGCTGGTACTGACGTACATTTCAGTAGAGTCATAACAGTGATGGTGCTGGTTGAGAAGAGAATGGGAGGACTTTGACTAGATTCCATGGACAAGTTTCTTAGAAGAATTACTCATTACATAAATTACATTGTCTTAGATTTTGTTGTTTAACAACCACAAAATCTCAGTAACATAAAAATATAAACATTTGTTTCCAACTTGTGAGTTTGTGGGTCAGCCAAAGCAGTTGAACTTCAGGATACAGGCCACCAAGTTGCCTGCAGTCACTCTGCCCGTGTTCCCTTCTGGCAAAGACAATGGTGTGGAAGTGATCACCTGAAGCTTAGGTCTTTGTGTAGGGAGACTAGGAGTTCCTGGAGTAAAAAGTATCAAGCCATGTAATATGAAAAATAGAGATATTTATTGAAGAAGATACAAGAAAAATTGTGCATAGGACAATGATGCCTCAGTCCCCTTCAAAGTAAGCAACTTGGGACCTCACACGGTTCTCCTAGTGTCTTTTTTACTGGGAGACTGCAGACTCCGTAAGCACTCCAAAACACTGTTGCCCTGCCATACTTTTCTGAATCTCATTGATAGTCTGAAATCTCTCCCCCTCCAAAGGTGATTTTAGTTTTGGGAAAACCAGAAGTTGCAAGACTCCAAATTTGGGCTGGGGTGGGAGGAGCTGAATCACCTGGGTGATTTGATGCTTCACCAAAAAATTCTGCATGAGATATGATGCATGAACAGGCACATTGTAGACATGAAGCTGCCAATCACCAGTTGCCCATAGCTGTGATTTTTTTGTTATTGGTTCTTCAACCAATGAGGAACATCAAGGTAGTACTCCTTATTAAATGTTTGGCCTAGAGGGAGGTACTCATGTTGGACAACAACTTCCCAATCAAAATACACAGTTAACATGGTCTTGATATTTCTGCCATCTTTTCAAGCCTTCCAGGATGTGGATTACTTTCAACAGATTCTTGACTATTTTTGAAGCATTTGTGCCACACTTTTATTTGCACTGCACTCATTGCATCATCCCAGAAAGCCTTCTGAATCATCTGAATAGTTTCTGCAGTGGAATGTTCCAGCTTAACACAAAATTTGATGTTGATTCTCTACTCACTCAGTCATTTTGAGTGTGATGACCACACAGTGCACATGCTCACTCAACTGTGTCTACCGCCCCCACTGACTAGTACAGTGAAGTCATCATTATTCATGCATGTGCATTCCAGTCCACTCTCCTTGGCTGCCAGGTTTTACTGAAGTCATGCAAACCATTCTTGTTATATTAACAATGGCTGGACTTTTTATGGACAAACCTCATATATAATATTTATTAAGATTAGACTCAAAATGGGCCTACTGTACTTCTGCCCACCACCTGTTAACCAACAGCAAGTCACATCCAACAAAGCTTAATCTCTAGAAAAGTTACTTGGGAAATGGTACGAATAATTGCTGAACAATAATTTCATCTATATTTAATTTAATTTACATTTATATTTAGCTTAGTAATTTAATTTGATTTGCCACAGATGTAGGCAAATGATGAATATTTTTTCTCAAGTTTTATAAATGCCAAGAGTAAACTAATTACTTATATATAACTATTGATGCCTTTGTTAATTTACTTAAATAGCTAAATATATTTATTATGCTATAACTACTAAAAGTAAAATGAGAATCAATGTAATCCTGAAGAATTGAAGACAAATATATTTCATTTATTATTCCATGAAATCCCGTGTCAGGTCAACATTTCCAACAGTGTGTTCTCAGAAATGCACATTCTACAAGAGAGGTAATAAGTGTTAAAAGATAGAAAGTTTCAATGATCCAATAAAATTTATAGAAACATCCATTTTAAAAAATAAGCTTAAAATTTACTATTTCTAAAATCTTGGTTTATAAATGTATGTTATGATCCTCCAGAATGTTGAGAGCTAGAAATCCTTGAAACAGAGCTTGGGATATTGAGATATAAATCACTTTATATTAAAATTTTATATTAAATTTATAGATTCTGAGATATAAAAACCTCTAGTAGTAAATAATTTGTTGATTGATAAATTTTACCATGAACCTTGTTGGTGTGTAGAAACATACTTGAAAAAAATAATAAATTGTATATTTTTCCTTAGAGATATACACTCAATCAACACCACCAAACAGGATTTTTATTGTCTGTATTAGACCATGTATCAAGAAGAAGGCTAGATAAAATACAAGTTTTCTTATCAAAGAAATTATTTTTCTCTTAAGGGAGAGTATACAAATAAATATAATGTAAAAGAGTGCTCATTTCCAAAGGGAGTTAAAGTCCTTTGGGATTTTGTGTCAGGACTGTGGAAAAAAAAGAGTTTCTATGCAAAGTAACCTCACAGGGAGATCTGATTATAAATTTCTAAGTGGGCAGATCATGGTGAGTAGTCACACCCCAGGCATCTAACTTCTTTAGAAAAAGGCTTATCTTTGATTTGAGCAATCTGTTCATTGTTTCTGGGCATCCAAGATAATACATGTCTATGTATTGAAAATGCCTGCTTTCAGACCCCTCCTTTTAAAGCCTGACCACCATTGAAAGAGCACATAATCTTAAGTATCCTGCAATCCAGTGTCTACCATGCTTTCTCCCACCTTCATTAATCTTCCTTATGTTTCCCCCTTAATTTCAAATGCATAAAAGAAAATGCAAAACTGTCATTTTCCAGAGCATTCTAAGCAATTGTCAGTTTTGGCTCAAATACACTCTTACAAAGATTCCCTACAGGTTTTTTTTATATGTTTAAAAACCTTTTAGGTCTGGGACCCAAACTTTCCATGCCCCCAGAATTTTGTGTTTTGGCCTCTTGGATTCTGGCTTATGCTTCAAACAGTTAATAAAATATGTTATGTGTTTTCCTCCTATTCTCCTTTCCCTCTATTCTCCTTCCACTCTTCCCTCCCTCCCCCGACTCCTATATTTCTTTCCTTACCTAGTCCTGGAAGCTGATAGATTAAGCACATTTCTCATGTCATGAATGAAACACTGTGATAATTACTCTGCTCAAGACCTTTCTTGATTTTTTAAAAACTTTGTGTTCTTAATTTTACATTGTCTTTTTCCTTTATGCCTTTATGGGAAATTTTTCTAATTTAATTAATGTTTTTCTTCTTTGGGGGAGAGAAATAGGAGTTTTTTAAAGTTTGAATGAATATGTTATTTTGTGCATTCATATCATCTCATTCTCTTTCTTATTTATTTTATGTAGTACTGTGTTATTACTAGGGTACAATGTTTGTACATATAATCTATTGCTTATGTTATATAGAATTTTAGAGTATATACAACATATTTAACTCATCCAAATGATTGCCACTTACTTCAGGTTTAACTCTGCTCTCAAGCACCATAATAAAGATTCTTATACATGTCCCCTTCTGGATCTGTATGAAACTTCTTTGAGACATATAGTCTAGAGAAGAAGGGCTGGGTTATATGCATTGCACACATTCTCAAGCATGTTATTCCTGGCATAGCACAGGAAATGATAAAAAAGAGTGCACACTTTCTATGTTTCTGGAGCAAGTTCCTGGAGGACTCCAACTGTACCAGTTATCTCTACTTGAGGTAATGGACAATGGAATAATCTAGAGGTTCTTAGAGGAATGTCCATGTAATATGTGGTAGCAGGAGGCAATTTAGGGGATTGAGAGGAAGTGGCTATTAACCAATCAGAACAGGAGCATCTCAGAATGTTGACAACAGAGACATGAACCTGAGCAGTGTGCTCATGTGTTGACTCTATAGTGCCAAGTGGTTCACTGGCATAGAGGCCCTAGTTCACACTCTCACCACAAGGTAAGGGGTTCCTATAAGAGAAACTTTATCTCACTAGCACCAACAGTATCCAATGCTCTATTTTTTTTTATCAAATCTAAAGAGTATAAAGAGGAACCTCATTGCTTTATTTTATTCCTTTAATTACTATTTTGTTTTGTATTTGTTATTTAACCATGTGTTCATATAATTTTTCTACTCTTCTCTGAAAGCTCCTACTTCTTTTCCTGATTGATTTTCGAGTTCCTTGTATTTTGTAGGTATAGACACAACATGAAAACAGTATGTTTTGTCATAATATAATTTATCTGTAATTTTATCTAAGGTGTCCATTATTGAAAGGAAATAATTATTTTTTATAAAAATAAAATTATTTTTTGCATTAAACAATTTGAGTTTCATTTAAGAAGTCAGTTTTCTCCACTAGTTCAAAAGGATAATATCCTATATAATACCTATTATCTTCATATGTTTATCCTCTACATGTAGGTCTCTAATTCACCTGGGATCTACTTTTATATATTGCAAAAGGTAAAGATTCACTAATACATTTCTCCATTTATTGAGACAGTTTTCACAGTACCTGTTTTCCTAAACAGGCCTTTTTTTTTTTCTGTTTGGGGCCAACTTTATTATACAAGTTTTCACATATGCAGGAATCTGCTTTTATGACCTCTATTTTTTCTTTTGGTTTATTTGTCTGTTATTATACCAATATCTCATTATTTCTAGTGCTGTGTAATATATCTTCTATTATGTTGTAATATGTCTTAATCTTGCAGGACAATTGCCCCACACTCTTTATTTTCAAAGTTAACATTAACATTGACCAAAATTACTACAGTCCAAGCCTTTTTATAGAGGTTGCAAGCCTTCAATAGATGTCTGAGTTCCAAAATAGTTACCTCTGCAGATGCTGCCAGTGCAATTGTTATCTAGACAGGGAGAAAGTTCCTGGTGCTTCCTGCTCCATCATCTTCCCTTTAGTATCACTGTTGCGTATTTCTATGAGCTGATTTTGTGTCCTACAATTGTACTATTTTATCCTATGTTTTCACTACCCCATGTTGACAGGTGATGTTGTCTGTCAGAATGGGAGTTTTCTTTCCTTACTATCTTTTTAACATTTATTTATTGTCCTACTGTTATTATTATTATTATGTTGGCTCTCAGTCTTATGTTTCATAGTTGCTGTGTTAGCAGGCATCCTTACTTTGTCCCCAGCCTCTAAGGAAATATATCAAGGTTTCTTGTCGGGAACTGCCCTGCCTGGTTCCAGAAACTGTAACCCCTTGTGACTACAGCTGAATAAAAAGACCTTGGGACCATAAGTCACTTAGAAGACAAAGCTTATCTCCCTGGCAGGGGCACTGCTTCTGCCCCCTTTACTTCACCCTGCTTGGCCCTGAGTGAATGACTAGTTAGCCAATGATGGGTAAGATTCCTCAAAAGAGGGACAACCTAAAACAGGCACAGTTGTGAGGGGGCCCTCAGGGAAGGACTTGGGGGCCTATAGAAAAAGGGGGTGATGGACCCTCACCCATCAGCTTTGACATAGTTTGAGTCCTCATTCTGTCTGCAAAAAGTCTCCTATTCTCTTGGCTGTCTTACTTCCCCTGCCTGACTTAAGCCTGAAACAATGCTGGAGGTGGGTGTGGCCCTGTGTTGGAAAAGGAGTGTTCCCTGGGGCAAGCAGGCCTAAGAAAGAATGCATAAAATCCTATGAAACCTACTTTGCTGCTACCCTCAATTTAAATGATAAGAGTCTAAGCATGAAATGAGTTTGTTTACCAAAGTTTTATGGCCCTTTAGCTATTTGATCCTGACTCAAAATAAGCCCTCACAGTGTTATCTATTGTTTGATCATTACTGCCTGACAATGATTGAGCTTTATTTATATGTCCTGTATTCCTTTACAAATTAAACCCAATAAAGCCCATTGAGGAACAGGGTCCTGGTCCTTCTCCTTTGAGAGACTGGCCACCTTTCCTCTCCAAGAAGATCATGTCTTGATAGACTTATCCTCATCCACAGCAGATGGGAGGCTCTGTGGGCAAAGATCCCCCACAGTTTCTTCATTATTTTATTATATAAATTGCTTTATTATTATAAATTGTTGAAATTTATAAAATTATTTTATACTTGTAGAGATAGTCATGATTTTCTTATTTTAATCTATTAGCATGGCAAATTACATTGGTAAATTTCTGATATGAAACTGTGCTGTACTGCTAACTTATATTCTTTTAAATAGTGATGTGTTTCTTAAAATAAACTAGTATTTATTTATTATTAGTTATCTAATATTTTAATTAGAGAATCTGCAACTGAATCTATGATTCTTTGTTCTTACATTCTTTATCTTGTTTTTGAAGTGAATTTCATTAGTCTAAATATGAGTTCTTAATTTTTTCTTTTCTATGTTTTATAGAACATACTAAGATTGGGATTACCTTTTCTTGATAAATTGATAAAGCTAACTATAAAGGTCTCTGGGCACAGGAATTTTACAGAGTCAGGCTTCTGTCACCTTGTCAATTTGCTTTAGTAATTTTTCAATTTCAATGTTTTCTTCAATTTTATTCTTTTATATATTTCTAAATGCACTTGTATATAGTTATTCAATATTCTCTGTCTTTAAAATTTGTTTGTCTCTCCATAAACAGCCCTCAGAGTCCTGATGGGAGTATTAATAAGAGTAGTCAAGTTACATGTTTCTTTCAAAGTTTTTCTGTTCTTTTCTCTTTTTTTTTCAGAAGTAAGAACCAATTTTATTTTCATTTCTTAAAAGAAAGCTCCATACCAAAATCATGTAATCTGTCTTAAAGGAAATAATATTGGAGAAAGAGGTGACATGCAAGGGGGATCCAAAAAACCCAGAATTACCTTCTGGAGGGCAGGCCCCTTGTAGTACAGGCTTCCCCCATTAAGTGAGTATTCTAGGAACCCATCTGTACCAGTGTGCTAGCTGGCACTGTTGTGAGAAGCTTCAGTGAATGAAGCTTCATTTGACTTCAGTGAATGTTATTGGAAGACTCTTTCAACTTTTTTTGCCTGTTTCATGATGGGTGATTTATAAGCATACCTGCCCATACCACACTGAGTTTTTAGCAGTTTTTGACCAAAAACAGCATGACCCCCATGCCTCACACTCCCTGTTCACTCAATCTTTCCCTGGGTGACTATTTTTTGTTTCTCCAGATGAAAAAAGTCCTCAAAGAGAATATTTAGCTGATGTGGAAGAGGTGAAACAAAAAATGGCAGGAACACTAAAAGGCATCAAAATTGATGTGTTCAAAAACTGTTCTGAGCAGTGGAAAAACATCTCAATAGGTGTATTGCATGTACTTAGTACTTTGAAGGTAACTGAAATTGTGTATATAAGAAAAAATATACAATTTGTTAATAAATAAATTCCAGTTTTTGAGTGCCACTCTGCAGGGAACCTATCCATGTGGTATGGTGAATGTAGACTAGCCCCTGATTCAGAAAACCAGCAGGGAGCGAGTGGCACACAGGAACCGAGCCCATGGATCAGTTTTCCGGTGGGGAATTGGGCCTGCATTGTAACTAGGTTACTTTGAGCCTTACTTTTTGCTAAAACTCCCTTACCCTGAATTGAGGCAGAAAATGTTTATTGCATATCTTTAAAGTAACTTCCTAAAATGTGTGCTAAACCTCCCAAGTATGGAGTGTAACCAGTTCAACCACTTTTCCCTTTGCATTTGCAAATATCCTTCTTCTTTGTAGTAATTAGCAACTTCTCCTTTGTAAACTGTGAAAGGTAACCACCTAAAGTGAACCAGTGCATAGTAAATGAGGACCATCCTCAATGTAATGTGCCCAGAAAAGGAATAGAAGCTTTCCAGGTGGGGGTCAGGGCCCCCTCTCTCTCACAGAGTGGCCATGCCATCCCTTTTTCTCCACAGGACTTCTGCAGTCCACATGCATTTGTTCATCATAGCCACAACACATGGACACCACTCACCAGAGTCTGCATCACCCCACTTTAAGCATTTTTGGTAATTCATTTCTTTTTTTTTCTTTTTTCCCCAAATTGATCTATACATTTTATTGTATTTTTTCCATTGCCATTTAGTCCCCTTATACCCCTTTCCCCCTGCAATCATCACACCATTGTCTGTGTCCTTGGGGGTTTTCCCCTTTTTTTCTTTTCTCCTCCTTCTCTTGCTCTCTCTTCGTCTTTTCCTCTTGCCTCCCCTCCTCATTCTCATTCTCTTTCTCATTTTTTGCTTTTCCTCCTTGTTCAGGTTTTCCACTGACAGTGTCCTGTGCTGTACACAATAGTAAACCCTGGTCACTGCACACAGCTGATCTCCAGTCACCCAGTCACCTCCTCTGTTTCTGATGGGCACTGTGCTGTTCATCATGTCGTTTTCAGCTTCCAAGACCAGAAGATGTCCTGGTTGACTCCAACTCTCGTACTTAATACTGCAGCCCCAGTGGTCCCATTGCTTCTACCATTCGTTTATGCTCTAGTGATATCACCACCTTCCTTCAGGTGTGACATTGCCTTTTTGTCACTGAACTGCTCATTCCTTCACTGTAGTGTCCACACTGATTGTGGTCTGTGGTGAATCCACTGTATGTGACCCTCTGAGAAAGAGCAATGAAGCAGTCCCACATGTGCCCCAATGTCTCAGAAAGAGAAACATTTTTTTAGTGACAAATGTTAATGCTTCCTCTGAAACATGGGGTCAACCTTATATACCTAACATTTTAGTATGAACTTCATCCATTCCTTATGGACTTGGACTTTTAGTAGACTAGTCTCTATCACTTCAGCAAACATGCCTGGATCTTCAGCACCCCTGGGATGTACGTTGCTCCCTCTTCCCATTCCACCACTCCCAATAAGAATGCTGATGAAGAAAATCACTACTAGATGGGTAAAATATTGGCAGGGGCCTATTCAGCATATTCTTGCCTCCAAGTGTGGCAAGTTACAGAGTAATTCAAGGTAGCCAGAGAACAGTGAACATACATAACAGAAAACAGAGCACAAGAATAATTTAGAATTCCTAATACATTTGTCACATGCCTTCACCACTGGACTATATTTGGATGAGTCTTGCCAATCAGTATTTATCAATGCACCCTCCTGGGAATGATTTTGTCTCTTCAGTTTGATGTCTCATATGTCTTTACTGATCTACTCAGTCTGTATCATATACCAAAAATGATACTTCTTATTTTCAAGTTCTTGAGAATTTTGCCTGCATTTTCCCATACATACAAGATATGTAGTAGATAACACCTATCATATAACTTTTAAAATTTAACTTAAAGTCCATGCTGGAAGATAAGCATGTCATTCTTAAGCTTTTGGATCATATTTCTTATTAGAGAGCCCTCTATGAAGGCTGATGAGAATTATGCTGCATTATTCTTTTCTGCTTGAAGGAGTTACTTGGAGGGAAGGAACTCTGGAATAAGACAGAAAACTTCAGGCTGAGTCCTAATCACCAGCTCTTCAGACTATGACTATCACCTAATTATTTAAGCATTCTGTATACCCCACCAGACTTCTCTTTCTGTTAAAATGTAGAACTATTACTTTTAGCTAAAAATCATATAATTATTGGATAGAAAATTGGTGTCAGAGTACTTTATTGTCCCTAAATTTTATGTACATATAAGATGAGTAGCATTTTGTTAACAACTAATAAAGGCACTGTTCTTAGGGTTGAAGTCACTTCATTGGATCAATTATCTGATGAATGTGCTAAGGGTAGAAGTTAAACCTCTATCAGGGTGTCCAAATTTTTAGCCTCTCAGGGCCACACTGGAAGAAGAAGAGTTGTTTTGGGCCACACATTAAATATACAAATGCTAATGAAAACTGATGAGCAAAAAAAAGTTTTTAAGTAAATTTACAATTTTGTGTTGGTCTTCATTCATAGCCCTTAGCCCATGGGTTGGACACCCCTGCTAGTTGAATAGGGTAGTATAAAGATCAAAACAATTTGAACTTTCAACATAAGAGAAAATTTGTAAACGGGTGTCGAGTAGAGGGCTTTGTAAGCACCCTGAATATTATTTTGTGAGTGATGTGATACCTCCACTTGACTCTCACTCATGCCCACCTTCAGTATTTACAATGAATCAAGAAATGTTTGAATGTTTTGTAAAATCCTGTGGAAGGGATTTTTTCCTTTTACAGAAAATCACTTCTGAGAGAGGTTGGAGCTCAAGGTGTATGGCTGGGGTATTGCTCATGTGACAATGACAGCTACATCAGATACATCTGTATTAGATGAACTGATGAGAAGGGAAACACAATTGCTGAGTTAAATTTCTGTGATAAGTATTTCCCACTCTTGTTACATTGTAACTTATGAGCAGATTTCACTATTTAACAAGCAAATGCAAACAATGCCAGTGCAGGTCAGGCATTCAGAAAGAAAAATCATTTCCCTGGTATAGGTACCTCAGATTCAGGACCTAAATAGAGTGCCTGGATATCACAATGGTGGCACTTTCACTTGTGGCAAAAAGAATGGCTGATGGGTGGGCTACCATCGCTTAATTTGGGCTATGGGACCAGGATTTACTTGTGGTAGAGAAGGAGGGGATATGAAAACACAGGCCTAAGGCCAAGTCATGAGCCCATGGGCATCCTGTAATTAGAACATAGACTTGTGAGCAGCCACTTAGTGTCAAGACTGATTTCTTTAGTGTTTAACTGGTGGGAAAACTCCTTCTCCAGGACCAACATACTGAAGTTCTCAGAAGCCTATAGATTTTGTTGGAAGTCTGGAAACATGGCCCCAGTTGCCAAAAGTCTGGAACCCATAAACTAGAAGATGGTGAGTTGAGAGATGGCAACTGCTGGATGTGAATTAGTTACCAGAAACGTGTTTGGAATATAAGCAGCGAGAGGAAAGAGAAGCCGAGTCCTGAGGCTTTGGGCAGTAAGGGTGAGAAAGACTGCTTCAGCAGAAAACACACCTCCGCCCCAGAGGAGCAGCCTTCATCACGGCACACACAGAGTTTCATGCTCAAGTGTCCTAAACCTCCCCAGAACTGAGGAAAAGGCCAGGTCCCCTAGCAGGGGCCATTTGGAACTGTGGGTGTCTGGGTTACATAAGATATCCTTGGTTATTCTCTCTCATCTTTCCACCTCAAACTTTCACATGGAAATTCTAATTCGTTTGTTCTTGAATCAATTTAGCAAATTCCTATGTGAACCTCCTGTAATGTTACCTATAACAATCTAAGCACGAATCCACAAAGTCAGATGCAAAGGTTTACAAATGTCATGTCACCGAGAAGCACCTCTCTCTTATCAAGAAGGCAATTGACACCAGTTAAGGAAAATTATTTAAAAAACTTGAAAATAAAGCAAAAGAACAACTACATTTTTTTTCTTTCTTTTTTTTTTTTTTTTTTTTAGTGTTATACTAGAACATTGTCTCTTAGGGCTGCTTAAGAATTATTTAATTTTCAAGGAGAATGTACCTCACCTGGATTTTCACCAATGATTAGAATTTACACAGTATAAATTTACATACAAACTTTTAGGGATGGATATGTTGTAAATGACTTCTGATAAATAGAAATGGACAATATGTCTTTTTGATAGTAAAATACAATTCCAAAGATTTACAGTTTTATTTTCCCATAGAGTACTAACCAGCTGTGTGCCTAACTTAGTAAGATTATTTCACTATTTCACTTTTGCCTTTTTACATACATCTTCATCCTTAAATGCTCTTATCAGCTTTGCAAGCCTACTGGTTATGACATAAATAATAAGTGAAATTATCTTTGATGTGTTTGTGTGAGAGGCATCTTTTCATTTCTACACTGAGAGAACAACAGAAAAGTCTGGGAACAGAGCCCCTGCCCAGTGACTCTCTCCTCCCCCGAGGAACCAGAACCTCAGTCACTTCTCGTGACTGATTCATCTCCTTGGTCTCATCCAAACACTGGTGTGTACTTTCAGATCTGAAGGCATTTATTTTCTTGTTTACACCCAGATCATTTGAAGAAAGAATAAGAGGCTCAAATCATGCAGAGTAAACACAACTATTATTTTGGGGTCAACACTAATTTCCTAATGTTTATCTCTCATCATTTTGAAGTTTCCTGTTTGATACAATTACCTCTGTCTCTTTTTAATGCTAGCCACTCAATGTTTGCAGTTGAAAACTTATTTTTTTGTGTTTATATACGATGAGAAAGTGTATGCTCAAATGAAAAGTATTTTTAAATATATGTTACTCTACATTTAATATGTGTTGTATTTTGCTCGCTGTGTCTTCCTCTTGTTCTGTGATTCGTAACACTCTGATAGAAAATTTAGAGAATCTAATGAAAGCTCTAGACACTTCACCCTGAAAAAATGGACACACCCACAAAGTTTTGCAAACAATTTCAGGATTTGGAAGAGCCCATGGTGCTTGCTCATGAAACAATTGACTCTGGGAATCATAAATCAAGACCATCCTCTACCATTTCCTCTTCTGTTTCCTCTCACTTCCTCTTCTGTTTCCTCTCACTTCCTCTTCTGTTTCCACAGCACCCTGTCTGAATTTTGAGACCACATTCTGGGTTCTCTTTGTAAACAAACCATTTCAGTATTTTATTTTGTGCTACTCTGATGGCTCAATTTCTTAGCATTACATTTAATTTTTACTATAGTAATGAATATACATTTTTTTTGGACATGAATTATATATTTCACAAGAGATATGGTCTCATCTTAGTTTCTTTTCTGTATACATTTTTTTTGGTATCTTGCACTTAAACCATTTATCCTTTTGCCCTAAGTCAAATATTAGTTAAAATTATAGTAACATTCACTCTTTGCGACCAAATGGACAAACCTAAGATAAAAGTTATTGTAGTCTTTTTCATACTGTGTTTAAAGGGATTGTGTTTTCTACTACACTGCATGACCTTGAAAGCATGCAAACATTTTCAGCTTTGAAACATTCTGGTACTGAATAGATAATTGGGCATGGAGCAGCAGCTCATAAAATACTCAAATGGACAATGAATGATGAGATTTTTAAAAGACTCTTTTTCTTCAAGCAGATATTGTGTTTTTCAGTTTATGATTTAATTATTGTTGGTTAGTTAGTAAAGAACCCATACTCTCCTTCCAAGCTTACCTGTGATTGTTAGAAGTGTGATTAATAATTCTAATGTATAATCATGGAAAAACTGAATTCAGTAAAAACTGAAACTTTAAGATATAATAAATAGAAGAAATGCAATCAATATTTCACAAACAGAAAGGGCTTAGGCCATTTTAGATAACATTTTAAGCTTAGAAACTGATGTTATTTCTTTAATTTTCTTTTATAATCAGGCTTCTAGAAGCTAAAGTAAAACAGTTTGCATAGAGAGGTATGTATTGGTTCCTCTAATTTAAAGTGTCCTTTCAAAAACATCACACAATAGAGGACGAAACATGAGCTTTGGAGTAAAAAAGATGGGCTTGAATAAGGAACTAAGTGTCCCCTACCTATGGGATCAAGGTAGGTAATTTAACTTTTATGTCTTATTTTCATTATCTAGGAAACTTGAAGTTATAGAATGCATAAGGTTGTCCATTTATTTCATAAGTGAAGTAACATCACATTTCGGGCTATTGCTTGCATTGTAGGATGTATTAATGAATGGAATTTATCAGTGTTTTTTTTTTTTCACGGTCACGTTGCATGCACTGGGCAACAGCAGTGTCTTGCTTTTCAATTACATAGTGCTTCATGAAGAGGCTGTGAAAAGTCCCACATACATGTATGTAGATTTGTTCATAACATAAAAAAAATAACATAAGTACAACATGGAAAAAGGGAGGAAAAACATTTGAAGTAAGGAGAGAATAAGATGCGGAAGCAAGTCTGTTGCAGTGATTGAGGCTAAAACACAACTCGGAGCTTCCTGACAGTGGCTATTTAAATGAAACAGTAGCGAGTGTACAGAAACAGTTTGCATGTGCTCCTTGTTATAAATGCTCTTGTAAACATTCACAACTAACCAGTTCTGTGGGGTTTGGAGAGAGCCTTAATTTATTATTGCCTTTCTACATTGACTAAATTTGCAGAGAAATTTTTCATCCGGGTCTTTTTTTAAAAAATTTTATTTTAATTGTTGTTCTTGTACAGTTTTCTGTCTTTTACTCCCAACCCAGTGCACCGCCCCAGCCCTCCCCACCTCCCTCCCATTTCATCTGGGTCTTATACTGTGTCAGAGTGCTCACCTCTTCTGCAGTCTTGGTGCCAATACTTTTTTGTTAAAGTCTGACTCTCTCTCTCTCTCTCTCTCTCTCTCTCTCTCTCTCTCTCTTTCTCTCTCTCACTTTGTCTCTCTCTTCTCTCAAGTTTATAGTAAACTTTCTCCAGTAATCGCTTGGCCAAGTCCCACCCCAGGAGGCTAATAGTCTGTTTTCTATCACAGCCTAGACTTCTTTATTTTTCCCTTTTTTATATAAGGTTATTTAAGTTATTTATTTTATCTTTAGTGAGCTTTGTATATTTATTTCAAGGCATTTGTGCATTTTATCTAAGTATGAAGTTGACTTGTTTAGACCACATTTATTTAAGGGTTCTTCTTGGATTATTCTCCTATCTCCTTCCCAAGAAGGCTTTTTCTTCATATGAAATCTCTTCATTTTCTTCTATATTGTCCCATATTCAGTGTATTTTGTGGAATTTTTATTATGACTTCAGGTGTTTCCTATTTATTTTAGTATTTTTGATAGGTATTTTGGAAGAAGTTCCTTATAGTTGAGATGTTCCCTGTTTGTGTAGTACTCTGGCCCTTTTCACGGACATTTGGAAGATGTAGAGTTAAGTAAATGTGCAAAACATATCATTTTAGAGAAGCAATCCCTTCCTCTTCTTAACTGACAGGCATATTAATATCATGTAAGAAAGATCAAAGGTAACTATGTAAAGAGACTTAAAACAAAAGCCCCAAACTCTGTCCTAGTCAGCACTGCCACCCAAAGGAAGCCTGCCTCTGGGGTGCATGACAGAGACTCTGGCCTTCCCACTCTAGAGATTGTTTAAGAAAATCCTTCTGGCCCACATGGTCTCTTTTTTCCACCTTTAGGGAGAGTGCCTGGTACACAGATAGCAATGTTCTATTTATGAGGTTATCTCCCCTGAAGTCTCTCAGATCCTCAAGGTTGGGTCTATGCCTTACTCACCATTTTTGCCTGGTTCCTTGCCCCTTCTGTGTTAGTCAATATGTGTTCACTAAGGGAATTTACAGGAATTAGTTGTTTCCAATTTCAGTCTTTACCTACAGCTAGAAAGAGTTCTGTTTATTATCTTTGAAAATGTTCCAATTACAGTTCTGTGATATGATCTATCCCTGTTCTTTTACCTCAGGGACATTTTTTTTAAGTGGACCATGATGATAATTTTCCCCTATGTTAGTGTTGAGAAACATATTAACTTGTCCTAAAATGGTTATTGCAGGGATGCTATGTCAGGCTGAGTTTACTCAAGAGCATATTCCTGAATCTTCCTTCTGTGTGTGTGAACCAAATTTCATCTTTGGCCATATGTTTCCAGTCTCACTTTGTTCTTCTCTCTTGCTTTATCTTTATCCAGTTTAAAAATCTTTCCTAAACTATTTCTTTAATTTTGATTTTCCTTTTTTTATTTTTTCATCTTTGGTAAGTTTTATCCATTCAGGAATGGCATCTTGACAGACTGATAGGACTGTATGGTACAAGACTCAACTCCGGTACCTACCCCATTCCCCATCTTCAGCAACAATAACAACACGCGCGCGTGCGTGCGCACACACACACACACACACAGCTACTACTGCTTTTATGGGAACTCATACAGCTGCTGTCCTAAATTCACTGAGCAGTACCAAGAATGGCTATTAGTCAAAAGTATCATAAAGTTGCAAGCTATGGTCTATAATCAAAAGGAGCAAAACTTTACCTTAGGCATGGTGGTTGGTGGGCGGGGGGAGCTTCATTGTTGCATACAGGGAACTTCAGAACTCATAAAAGAAACAATTTTAATTGTATAAGAATTTAATATGCTTAACATAACAATTGCCAATACTTATTATTTCTTTTATAGAGACATCTGTCTTAGAGATTGTAACTATCGTCAGTCTACCTTTTTATGAAGACAAGGAACTGAGGCTCAGGGAAGCTAAGTGAATTGCCCAAAGAATAGACAAATGCATGGTCATAATAAAACTTTGATTTAGAGCTTTTAACTCTGAACGTCACATTTTTACAAGAAATTTCTGTGGAACTTTATGGTTTACAAAACACTGTAACATAATCAACTTATTAAATTCTTTCAATATCCTATGGAGTTGATTTTTTTTATATTTTACTAACAAGAGACCCTACCAAAATGCTTCCAGCATTGGAACTAGGACATTTCCCAGGATACTTGTCTCCAAATCTATGAATTTTTGACTATACTCAACTTTCTATCATATGTGATCAAGAAATGGTGATGAAAATTATCAAAAGCAATGTTGAAATTCTACTTCATTAAAGTCAGCACTATTCATGGAGTCTTGCATTGTGCTCATTGCAACTTCTCATTCCCAAATGATTTACCTAGTCAGATGACAAGTATCACCTGACAATTTGACCACTAACTAAAATGGTCAGAGAAAGATGTTTTTGAAAAAGTTGTCTGTGATGAGCAGAATTGTATTCCTCTCCTGTCAAAATTTATATGTTAAAACCTAACTTCCAGTACAAATGAAGCCACTGAATGTGAATGCATTTGGAGAAATTAAAGTTAGGTCATTAGTGTTGGCTCTAACACAATGTGGCTGGTATTCTTAGATGGAAAGGAAATATGGACGCAGATGGAGGGGAAATGATGTGTGGACCCAGGAAAAGGGTGGCAGTCCACAAGCCAAGGAAAGAGTCTTGAAACACATCCTTCCTTCATGGCCTTGGAGGACCTTGACTCTGTCAGTACTTTGATCTTGTGCTTGTAGACTCCAAAACTTAAACCACAAAATTTAACAAAATAAATCTCCATTGTTTAAGCTACCCAGTTTGTGGTATGTTGTTAGGGAAGCCATAGCAAATTAAACAATGTGTAAAGGCAGGAGCCTTAGTGAAGTTTGTTATCTGGATTCTGCTGGTGTTGCCATCAGGTTCATGAGCATCTAAAGTTGTCCACAGTGATTCACTTCTGTACTTCCTGTTTGAGAGGGAAAGAGGGACACCTTGATAAATTAATATATACTTTTAGGCAAATAGGGGGAGGGCAGAGCTTTTCTTACTTGTTTTGTTTCAATTGCCTTCAGCTCAAAATATCATTATGTCAAAGAGGCCTATTTTGAGGTGTCATGTACTGCTATCATTCAGAAGCTCCTCTGAAAATGAATTGGTAAGAAAGTCCATATGAAATTCATAGGTTCTGAGAGCTGCAAGGAGTGTTAATTCATCCAGTTCAATAATGTTGACCCAGAGTTGTACATCATAATTAGCTATGAACTGTTTAAAATCAAATATATTTGAATGCTTCATGTTTGATGGGCCTGGGTAAGCCTTGAGTATCCCAGAATCCCCTGAGGCAGATTTGTAACTCTAGATGCTCAAGGCTCATCCCATAACACAGACATGGCACCATATACCTGTTTCTCGGCTCTTTTGAAACCTATATCTTAGGTCTTATGTATGTAAATTGATTTGCTTATATTTAGGTTTCCTGAAGAACTATGCTTATGGTTTCAATTTATTTTCATTGCTTAGCAATACTTACTGAAAGACTTTCCAATTACCTCAGTGATTGGATAGTCCAATCTAGTGGAAAGAACATTTCGATGGCAATCTAAAGACTTGGAATGGAGTTTAAGTCTGCATGTGAGAGGAAGGCATGATAACTTAAGACTATCAGCTTGCAATTGCAATAAAGGACTTATAAGCTTTGATTCATGAGTCATTGGGAGAATAAAATAAAATATGCAAAAGTGCTTTGTGAATTTCATAGTGTGAAAATGTAATGCTTTTCTGGTCCAGATCCATGGACTCATATATGTGCTCATTAAAAATGACACAATTAGTTTTCAAAGGCAATTTTCAAATTTCAATTAGTATTTTAAAATAAATCATAGTATTAAGATAATTTCCTAAGTTTGTAATTACTGCCTCTTCTATAAAAAATAATGGAAACTGAAAAACTGAAAATTTAATGTAAATGTAATTAGATTTATTTATTTTTTGCTAGTATCTATGGTTCTATGGTTTTGTACTACTAGGGTGATTGCCTATCTATTTGTTATGCAATCTTTCATGTTTATGAAACAATTAACACTTCTCTAGAACCATTTAGAAAATGTTATGGTCTCTTTACTTTTTTCATGTCATGTCTCTCCCAGTCTATTGATGGTAATGTTCTTGCTAGGAATGCCTGAGGCATGTATCCTGACTTGTTACTTGAAGGAGCCCCATAGACATTTCCCTGCCTAGGGCCAATGTGGTGTCTTGGGGCCCTTGTAGTTCTACCACCATCACTGAGGATGTGCTTCAGTAGAAAACTGTTAGGGAACTTTGAGGAACAAGATTTGCTACTACCAGGTCCTGGAGGGGCTGCGACATGCCCAAGGACCACACAATAAGATCACACAAGGTGTCAGTTATCTAGGTCACCAGGGTTTTTTGAAAGGGAAATTCATGGGTGTCGGAGCTCCTTAGCTAGCTCCTCACCTAGTTGTTTTCCTTGTAGCTGTGTCATGTAGCTGGCAACATGTTTACTCAAGAAGGATGTCTTTTGAAATCAATACCTCAGCAAACAAAAGCTTAATGTCAGACATTTTCGTTAGAATTTATATATAGACAGAGGCAGAAAAGAACTCGGAGATATGGAAATTTGAGAAGGGGTGGTTAGTCCAAGTTAAAAAACAAAATTCAGCTGAGTACATTTGAAGATGTAATTGGCTTTATTAGACAGTTTATGAATCTAGGAACATTTCATCTAGCAAGTAGAAGGGCACTATAGCCAAGAAAAAAATATATATTATAGTGTTTTAAACTATTTTTATATTTTATATATATGTTTATATAGATATATACACATTTTACTTTAAGACAAGTATAGATTCACATACAGTTGTAAGATATAATTCAGAGACATCTTATGTACCCCTTAAATGTTTTCCTCTAACTGGGTACAAAACTATAGTATGATATCACAAAGAGAAAATTAACATTGATGAAATCCACTCATGTAATTCAGATTTTTTAAATGTTTTATGAGGATACTATAATTATTTTGAAATATTTTACATCAAGACTATCTTTGTAGTTGCCCAGTTGAAGTTTGAAATCCAGAACACATTTCTCTTTTTTCTCAACTCCAAGTATTTCTTAATGAAATCTGGCTTTTATTTCTTTAAATTGTTACATAATTGTGTTTGACCTATATATCTTTAAAGAAGACTCTTTAGTCCATGTTTTTTATTTTCATAATCGTATTTGTAAAACTTAGAATTATCTCTACTTTTAAGTGGTTTGAGTTTATTTCAAAATCATTACTGTGATTTCCCTGCAATTTATCTCATTATTTCAATCTTTCTTTGATGATTAGAATATGTTTCAAGAATTTCTTTTAAGCTGTGGGAATACCTGCTGTGCATTTTAAATCTTTGAATGTGTGAGACTATAGTAGGAAGTTAGACAAGCACGAGCAGAGTAGAAACAGAGTAGGCGGGGTGTAGGTATCACCAGGGTGGAAACCCTGGGTACCCAGCAATGAGCAGAACTGGGAAAACAAGGACCTTGCTCCCACGGTGCCCTCTCCTTCGCTAGCATATCACTGGTATTGTGGTTTAGACCCCCTGACCTTTCATATCACTGGTCATGCAGTTCAGACCCTCCCCTGACCTTTTCGCTCCTGGCATGTTGCTAGTCACATGGTAGATCCTCTTAGAGGAGGAACAAGGGTGCCCAGAGAATAGCCACATACGACCCCCATATAAACACTTGCATGACTGCTCCATTAAACCTTAAGCCCTCAGGATGATGAGGTTCAGATCCACATCAAATAATGTTGGGAATAAAGCCTCAGATCTGTGGACCACAGGGTTAGAGTTTTGGTTACACTAGAGAAAACATCTGGGCCTCAGTGGTGTTCGGCACCAGGCCCAGAAAAGCACACATGCACCTTCCTCCACCTCTTCTTTCCCCAGGACATCTCCCTCTCTTTGCAGCGCACCTGTGCTTTACCCATCTCCTTCTGTGCAGCACGTTTGCTTTGCCTTTCTTTCTCCCAAGCTCCAAGGACTCTTGTTTTGCCTCTGTAAGTTGTTTCTTGAGCCCATGCAGCCCAGCTGGCTCATCTTTTCTACCTCTGACTTTCTAAATAAACTTTTGCTTGTATTTGAGTCTTCCCACTGAATCCTTTCTTAGCCAGAACTCAAGTGCCAAGGTTGCTAAACTAAGATCCAATTGTTGGTAACATTCTGATGCCATTTTGCAACTAATGAGACTATTTTTATTGCACTAATAATTCCCGATAACACATTAGTAAGAGTTGCTTTTTATAGCAAATTAAGGATTTGAAGGATTTTTAAACTATCAATTTTAGCTATCATATCACCTATTTTTATAGATTAAATTAAAAGATTTTTTTCTCCTTGCAGTACATTAAACTTTTAGTCTAACATTTAGGTCAGCTGAACTCAGACATCATGTGTAGATGTAAAACCATATATGTATCTATAAATACATAGGTAGTTATTGCTTACTCTGTTTCCTGTTGGCATTGTATATAGCTATCAAATTGGTAATATATGGTTCAAGTATGGTCAACCAGTAGACTCCAAATAACTTGATTGCATATATTTATCAATCAATCTCTGAGCATGTACCTCAAAAATTAAATATTTAACAATTTTAAGTATGTAGCAACATTAATTCACATATTAAATATTAATAAAATTGAAACTCTTTCCAAATATATTTAGAAAAATAATTATAAACACAGGAGGTTTTCTTTCTGGTTCCAAAGTTGGTGACTACACTTTGGTTTTTGACGTTGTCATCTGTTAGGTTCTAAGCAGAGATCACATCTGACCTGTCTCCACTGTAACCCACTTCTTTAACAGTGTCTAGAAGCTTTTAGGTGCTCAGTAAGTGTATGGAATGACTGATCAGACTAAGAATGACTCATAGTAAGTTTATCAATGCTGAGGTAGGTATTCAGAGAAACAAATTTATTTGCTAAGGTCATACAATCTTCATTGTAGATCAGTGATATTGCTACATTGTTTCTTTCCTGAACACCAGAGTTGTTAAAACAATGCTGGGCAGAGCACAAAGTTCTCTGGCTTCTTATGGGAGCTGTCACAGGAATGGAGAGGGTAGGAGGGAGAAAAAGGGATACAACTTTCCAATTCAATACACCCAAACAGATATATCTCAGTTTAAACCTGTTATTTGTATACACAAATAAAAACAAATAGTACACACAAGAAAACAAACCAGGCTATAATGTAAACATCATGTTCTTACACAATGCTACCTCCTTTGTAAGGTACCTATTATTATCTCTAAGTGGAATATATATTCATATGTCAATCTTATTTCTTCTTGTCTTTTAGCTGTAAATAAACCTCTCATGTGACATAATTAGCATATACACACAATATAGAAAGACACATTTAAAGTTTATATTAAGATAATGAACAAATAATATTGGATAATTTTGTGTTAAATGAATATTATTAATTTTTATATTATTGACAATTGATATCTTTAGCTTTTATTAAAAATACCATTGGGATTATAAAACCCCACAACTTGGGGTGACGAGTTGAGACAGGACATTCTACTGCTGGGGAAAAATAGTAGCTGCCTCATCTATCTGAGCACACAACGTGGCTGTGGTGAATGCAGTTTGTCAATGTAAAGTTACTAAAGTGTCCACAAGATGGCAGACCCAGAGTCTGGGATGATTTATTCACCAGCACAAGACACATATGCCCCCCAGCCTTACTTTGTAACACTGAAAGGCCATACTGCAGCTATTAATATTAATATCCTTTAAAAAAACTTTCTACATTTTTGTCTTTATTAGAATACATATCATAATGTGTTCTTTAAGACAACAACCAGCCTCTTATACAGTATATTGGTTACCAACAGTGATCAAAACACAAATAAAACTGTTCAACTTTTCCTAATTATATCAAAATGAATCACTATGGCTTTTATTCATAACTCATAAATACAGTTATAGTGGAATAAGATTACTTCTCAAAATACACATGAAAGACACTCTTTCTAGAGTTATTTGTTTTGCTTTTAAAGTTTTTATTGCATTTATTGGACTGATATTGGTTAATAAACTTATATAGGTTTTAAGTGTACAATTCTAAAATATCATTACGCAAAGTCAAGTCTCCTTCTATCACCATTTATCCTTTACCCTCTTCTCCATGTTCCTACCACCTTTCTGTCTAATAATCACTATAGCATAGTCTGTGTCTGTGAGGAGTTTTTTTGCTGAATCCCTTCACCTTTTTACCCAACCCCTCATCCCCTCTTCCCTCTGACAGCTGTCAGTCTGTTCTCTGTATCTATGAGTCTGTTTTTATTATGTTTGTTTATACATTATATTCATTATAATCCACATACAAGTGAAATCATATGGTATTTGTCTTTCTCTGACTGACTTATTTCATTTAGCATAATACTCTCCAGTTCCATCCATGCTTTTGGAAAAGGTAAGATTTCTTTCTTTTTTAATAGCTGAGTAGTATTCCACTGTGTAAATGTACCCCAGCTTTTTTATCCCCTTATCTACTGATGGATACTTAGGCTGCTTCCAAATATTGGCAACTGTAAATAATGCTGCAGTGAGCATAGGGGTGTATATATTCTTTTGAATTAATGTTTCAGATTCCTTCAAATACATTTCCAGAAGTGGAATCACTGCATCATAAGGCAATTTCAACATACAATAGAGTAAAGATAGTCTTTCAAAATATGATGTTGGGAGAACTGGACAGATACATGCAAAAAGAAAAATGAAACTAGACCACCTTCTTATAACCTACACAAGAATAAACTCAAAATATATTAAACACTTAAATGTTAGAATTAAAACCATAAAAATTTTAGAAGAAAATATTGACAGTAAAATCTTGGATAATTCTTATAGCAATATTTTTTTTCTGTTATATCTTTTTGGTATAGGAAACAAGATAAAAATAAAATAGGACTACATCAAATTAAAAGGCTTTTGTACAGCAAAGGAAACCAACAAAATGAAAAGACAATCCATTGAGTGGGAGAATATATTTTCCCAGGAGACATCTGATAAGGGTTTAGTATCCAAAATTTGTAAAGAACTTATACAACCCTACACCAAAAAAGGCAAACAACCCAATTAAAAAATGGAAAAAGGACTTGAATAGACACTTCTCCAAAGATGACAGATCGCCAATAGACATATGAAAAGATGCTCAACATCACTAATCATCAAAGTTGTTTTATCTATAGAGTTGGTAGAGAATTATGTCCTCTCACAGATTGCTGTGTAGTTCATAAATTGCTAGATGGTTAAGTCCTATAAAAGTGTCATAAGATACTTACCTGACAGGGAAGATGCCACGATCACAAAGGTGGTTTTCCCAGGGCGAGGCTTATCCATTGCACCCCAGCTAAGACTTTGAGCTCCAATCTCTGGCTCTGAGTCATCTCAGTAGGTCCTATCCGAGCTAGAATTCAGACAGGTTAATACACACTTGATTGCTAAAACCTCAAAAGACAAGCCTAATACTATCTCTAGACCTGTCATGATAGACATAAAAATAAATTGTTAAATGCTCATTATGTTGCTAACAATGTAATCATTCTTGAATTACTAGGGAATCCTTTTTTGAGGGTACTACCTTCAGAGTCTCAATCTTGATTGTTTTGAATGCCCTTAAATATTGGTATATAACCACTGTTGCACAATATATTTAATATTTGTCCTTAGTTATGAGTTATTTAGCATGAAATTTAGGGAATAACATGTGAACAAGTTAGAAATTGTTGTTTAAATTTTTTTTTAAAGTAGTTAGGTGTGTGTAAGATCTTTTCCCCTCCAGGATCAGTAAGATTACTCTGAGGGCCATGTAAAAAACAAATCTATTACAAGATTCAAATGTCAAATTGCCCCTTCTGGGAAGGAAACACACTTGTTTGACTTCTACCCTCATCACACAAGCACAACCTACCCTGCCCCATGTCAGGCCCACAGTGCTCACGAAGGAACAACCTGAAAAAGTACAATACTGCTGCTGAGAACTTGCTATTTCTTAACTATGCAAAGCTCAAGTAGAATGTGGAGTTATTTCAGGAAAATTTGTAATGCATATAATAGGAATATTCCCTAGCCATCAGACAAAATGTGTGACAATATACTTGCTTTTCCAATAGCCTAACATCACAAAAGAGGAAGTGTTAGGTGTAAAAATGTGGAATTAAGTTTTAAACTCTCTGAGATTCGCTTACAGGAACTACAATTCAAGCTGTGATTTCTGGATTGGAAAACATTACTTCTTTCAGCTTTAGAATTCTTTGGATTTTTATTTATCAAGATTTCCTTCTTCTTAGTGCATTCTTTGCACAAAAGCTGCCCTAGAGCAAGAGACAAGAGGCAGAGTCAAAACAGAGATTTGATTCTTGAAAAGAACAGCATTTATAAGCATGCGCTACTCCTCCACTTGGGCTTCTATTTGTGCCACAGAAGAATAAGGACAGAGTGATTTTGTTCTTGGAGTTCCAGGTCACTTGCATCTCATACTCTCTGCCAGTATTGCTTTGCGGTGTTTTGAAATTTTGTTTTTTTTTTTTTTTTTTTGTGCTTCTATAAATAGGGAGAAATTATCATTCCTGATATATAGTGTAAATTTAGGTCATGTCAACATGTCAGGGAAACTTGGGGAGCTCAGAACTGGCTCACAATGAAATTATCAAGGCAGTGAAGTGTGTTTTTCAAAATACAAACTCCCTCAGGTTGGCCTTCTCTGAACCGACCTTTGGTGCTGGGCTGAGCACAGTTCTTGTCCTTGGATGCACATTTCTTATCCCTCGCTTCCTCTCAGCCTGCCACTAATGTTTTCATTAAATTGATTTAAAAATCTTTTAAAGAGATTAGAGTTAGGTTGAGGGTATTATTAAGAAATGGATGTGGAAAAGGTAATGAAAACTCTCTCATATAAATGGAGAAATTTAAACTCTCTCCTGCAAGCTAGTGTTCTCAACTTTGTTGAATCCATTCATTGGGGAGGGGTTTTTGGCATTATGAGGGGGCAGCAGGGGATTGGGGATTAAGTAGCCAAATAATTGAAACCTGACAGTGCACTTTCAGTTTCAAGAACATATAAAGCACTCAGCATGGGCCTCCTACCTAGTAACATTTCAATTCATATGAATTGCTATGCTTTTTATAATTATTATCATTTCTGAATGGATTTGAAGACTGAAAAGAAGGACTTTAGTTTCAAATTGGAATTTTAAAAATGAGAAAGAAGAAGGGACTCCTCATTCATTGAGCCTCTGCAGGAGACTGTTGTGGAGAGTCCTCCATAGTTCAATGAAAGATGCATAATTTCATATAATTTGTACTATTTTATAAATATGAGAACTGACAGAAAGAGATTAGTATATAGCCATGTTCTCATTTAAATGAGGGAGAGTTCAGAATTTGACCCAGTTCTTCTTGACTCCAAGTTTTATTTTATCTTGCCTTTTTGATAAGCTCTTAATCACACCCAAATCAACAGAAAGCACCACTGTCTATTGACAAGTGATTACTTTTACAGTTATCTTCCAGTGTGTTTTAGAATAGCTGAACATAGTGCCAATCAACTTCATGTCCCAGTGATGAATTTGAGTCAAGGTATTGTTGAGAACTGCTGGCTAAATGGCAAGCTCATCAGCTTTTATGATGCCTGACTGGATCAGAACAAACCTGTTTTTATCCCTTCAGATGTGCTGATAACTCCCATCCTCAGCCTCAATTTGATACCTTGATTACTAGTACACAACGTGAAGTCTTATGCCATAGGCTTTCTTTAGACTAGTGCTTCCACTTTGCTCTTCTGAGTAAAACTGTTAAATTCCATTGCTCCAGTTAGATTCTTATCCTCTGGAATGGGGGATTCAAATTTGTCTGTGATGTACTGATTCCAAAAAATCTATTATATTTGCACTTTCAACATATGCTAGCCTTTATTCATCTTTTGTGCAAATTAGAAAGGGGTACCTCTCCTTTACTTCTGCATCAGAAATTTGTTTCAGTAAAATGGTTAAAATAGAACAATTCACTTTTTTGTTATGTACTTACTGAAATAAATATATTAACCTACCCTGCCAGTAATATAAATGCCTTTTTTTTTTTTTGTATAGTGCACTACCTGAACAGTCCAAAGGGTTGGCTACAAATAGTCAGCATTTATTTATTGAACACCTATGTGTTAAGTTATTTTCAGTGAATTAAAAAAAGACTAAATTTCTTTCATTCATGAAGCTTAGATTTTATAGAAATCATAAGTAATAAAAAAGATAAATGAGGAAATAATATATTAAGTTATAGCAAATGCTAAGGAGAAAAGTAAAGTGAGTGGAGTTAAATATAAACATCAATTTTCAGAATTTACATAGTTGTGTACTAATATGGCCACATGTAATATACATAAAAATAAAAATAAAAATAAAAAAGGTTAGATGAATGGTAGTTCTGATACAAACCCAGTGGATGATCCCATATCTCAGTGGACCATAGCTGAAGAGCAGCACTGTCCAATGGAAATTCCTGTGATGTTGGAAACATTCATTCTGTGCCTTTGACAGATTGAGCTTTTAAAATGTGTGTGGTGAGATTGAGAAACTGAATTGTAAATTTTCTTTAAAATTTAAAGAGCTTAAAGGTCTACTGACTATTAGACATCGTGGCTCCAGAGAAAGAAAAGTTCTACTTGAGAAGAGTCTGAAGCATGCAGAACTTTGTCCTTGCCCTTGCCCTTTGACATTCATTTTACTTGCAGACCATAAATTTAGCCTAATTTGACCTGTGTTAATGATATGCTTTTCCCATTTAGGGGCTAACTGGCTTCCTCCTGAATTCCAGAATATTTAATAAACTCTGCCTAGTCCTGTTCAGTGCACCTTCTGGGATGTTATCCTCTAATCTTACGTCTATGTTGTCCCTGGCTCCAGCCATCTGGTCTCATATGCTTACTGGCTCCAGACATTGCTATGCTGGCTCCCTCTCTACTGCATCCCTGAGGTTGTTCTCAGACCCCCTCTGTTATGACAGTGCTGTCCCCAGATCATCCTTATTTTCAACAATTGATTCTGCAACAGTTAGAGTATTACCTCTGGGATGGTGTTTGTGCTGTGAACTTGTTCTGCTTTTCTAAACACTCTCCAGAGAGTAATTAAAGGAAGTCTTATGTTCTGGTCCCAAATTACTGTTTGAGGACAGTATGTTCTATTACACAGCCACGTAAACTTCTCCTCAGAGAGCATGTCTATGTTTAATATTGAATTAAGTAGTCCTTCTGGATCTCTGCTTGCATCTCCAGAGCATAATGGTGCTAGATATGCAAAAATTAAGAGTTTCTTCAGGAAAGGTGGGGTACGCACATTAGGTTTAAGCAGGATGCTGCCTCAAGCTGTATGAAGTTAGTCCAGGCTACAGGGAAGCCTCCTCCAAAGGGCACCTGAACTACATGGGGTCATCAAGAGCTTCCCAACAAGATGTGAATAGTGAACAATTTCAAATGAGGAGCTCTATATCCCCCAATGTTCTATGCACACTTGAACAAACAGCTCCATATCAGAAAGTGTTTTATTGCCAGCATATGACCACACAAACATCACACATCCCCAGTAGGTCATCCAGCATTGGGAACTGCCCTGCCTGGTTTCAGGAGCTGTAACCTCCCCCACCCCCCTATGGCTAAGGCTGAATGAGCGACCTTCAGACTGTGAGCCACTGAGGAGACAAAGCTTATCTCCCTGGCAGGAGCGCCGCTTCTGCTTCATCCATAACTGGCCCCCAGTGCTTGGTCGGTTAGCCAATGATGGGTAAGATCCCCTCAAGGGAGGGGTCACCTAAGACAGGCATAATCATGTAGAAGGCCCTCAAGGAAGGACTTGGGGGGCTACAGCAAAAGGGGGTGATGGACCCTCACACCACCCCCTGGCTATCCTGACATAGCCTGAGTCCTCATTCCATCTGGGAGAAGTTACCTTATCTCTGGGCTGCCTTACTCTGCCCCACTTAAGCCTGAAACAATGACAGAGGACAGTGCAGTGCTATGCTGGATAGGGCGGGCTCCTCGGGTGATCAGGCCTAAGAAAGAATTCCTAAAATCCTGTGAAACCTGCTTTCCTAAGAATGTTCTCAGTTAAATGATAAGGGTCCTGAGCAGGAAATGAGTTTGTCTCCCAAAGTTTTATAGCCCTTTAGCTGACAGACCCTGACTCAGATTAAGCCCTCAGAGTTCTTTGTATGTTACCTATTGTTTGATCCTTGCTGCCTGACAATGATTGATAAGCTTTACCTGTATTCCTATGTAAAATTAATCTAATAAAAGCCATTGAGGAAGGGGCTCTTAGTCCTTCTCCTTTGAGAGACTGGCCACCTCTCCTCCCCAAGCAGATCAGGTCTTAGTAGTCTTATTCTCATCCGTGATGGATGGGGGGCTCTGTGCACAAAGTTCCCCCACAATCCAGGGACCCTAAATATAGCAAGCAAGATCAAAACTCCTGAATTCAGTCTAGAGCTTGCTCAGCTAAAGAGCACAGGAGGCCTCAAAAGTAAAGCTCAGAGTTTTTTCCCCATACATTCACGTAAGCTGGCAAGGCTGATGTTAAATAAAGGGGAAGTCTAAACAAAAATATTAATAATAATCTTGAACAAAAATGTTACAGTTGAGAAAAATGAATGTATAAAAATTGTTTTTTTTTAAATCCTCACCAAGGATATATTTATTGATTTAGAGAGAGGGGTAGAGAGAGTGAGAAACATCCATGTGAGAGAGAAACATTGATTGGTTGCCTCCCACATGCACCCCAACCAGGGATGGAACCAGCAGCTTAGGAATGTGTCCTGACCTTGGATGGAACTCACAACCTTTGGTGGATGGGATGACCAACTGAGCCACCTGGTCAGGTCCAAAATTTGTTTTACTTTGGTGAGTAAGGCAATAAAAAATTATGCTATTATAAAGCAGAGTAAAATACCAAAAAATCAACAGTGTGATTACATAAGAAGAGAAAATGAATTAATTAGAATATAACACAAAGAGTAGAATTTCTGATTATATAAAAGAATTGACTCTTTAAATAACCAGTAAAATATAGAAATGTTTAATTAAAAATATTCAGAATGAGAAAATAATTATAATTCTCAAGAAGATATTACATAAAGTTGTATAATAATTATATTTTAATATAATGATGAAATGAATAGCTTTGCAAGAACATATAAATTATCATTGACTAAAAAAAGAAACAAAACTAATAAACTTAAAAAAACCCTCATCAGAAGTATCTATAAAAATTCAGACCAGGATAGTTTTAAAACAATTTCTTATAACCTTTGGGTAACAAACAATTCCTATGATATTTAAGAAGACTTGGATTTAGCCATGACAATTATAGCCTTTCTGTGACTAAAAAATGGTGTAGGTGCACCTGTGTCTCCAGTAGCACCTACAGCATCACATTGGAATGAAGACAGAGACAGCAGCTACTGTCATGACCTGAGAAACACAGATCTCATTATTAGGGCAGGTGAAGAATGAAAAGAATCTGAATATGAGGGAGACAAATATATGTTATCTTTCTGATGTTACCAAAATTCTGCATAAAGTGAAAGTGACCAGGACACTTTCATTTCAAAGGACTGTGACAAAGGCAAAACTAAAGTGGTATAAGAAAAAGCATGACCCCCCCAAATTTCTGGCCAATTGAGCCCAAAAGAAAGAATTTATAATAATTTTTAAAAGGCAGGAACTATATGATATTCTCAAAAGATATGCCTAAAGTGATAATATGTTAATTATACAAGGATAAATAAGTTTTATAAAGCATATGTAAATAATAACAAAGGTTTTTAAAATCAGGGTTTATGCTGGCTACTGTTAACCTTAGTGGCATAAGGAACAAACATTTTGGTACTTTTGAAGATTCTGGGGTAAGAAATCCCAGGAATAACTTATCTGTGCTCCATGATGTCTGGGGCCTCAGTTCGGAAGACCTGAATGGCTAGACATTATTCATGCCTTAGGGCAAACACCACCTTGAAGCTCCTTCACTTACACCTGTAGAACTTGGGCTGGGACAACTGAAAGATTCCACTGGGACTGTCACTGGTGCACACGTATGTGGTCTCTCCACATGGCTCTCTATTACATGTGCCTTAGGCTTCTCCCAGTAGGATGTTTGGGCTATGAGAAGAAAGTCCAAAAAGCAAGCATTTCAAAAGAACCAGACTGAAGCTATATGGCTTTTTGATCTTGCTCAAAAGTCACATAATTCCATTTTTATGAAACTGTATTGATAGAAGCAAAAGTAGGTCCATCCAGACCCAAAGGGAAAGACATATACTTCATCTTCTATTGAGGACTTTCTAAACAAAAACAGACAAGATGTGCAATCCAAAGCTAAAAGCATTAAACAGGGCAATCATTCTATTTACTACAGAATACCTTCAACAACAAAGTTATAATTGTTAAGAATCTATTTGTTAAAAAGTATATCAAAATACATAATGCAGAACATTTTCTTTTTAAATTTTTCAAATAATTTAAAAAATATAAAAGATATAATTTTCATATAAATTAAAGATATATTTAATTAAACCTTTTGCAAAGCAAGAAAAATGCAGATTTTCTCCTGTGTCATTTGATAATTTTAAAATTAAAATATGTTAGGTCACAAAGGAAATGTCAATAAAATCTTCAAAGCATAAATTTTATGGGCCATTTTCTCTACCTCTATACTTTCAGTAATAAAACTTAAAAAGAAAAAATAAATGTTTAATTAATATTTAAAAACAATAAGATAACAATTTAAAAAATCTTCTAAATATCATGTGCCAAAGAGGGAATCAAAACTGCAATTACAGGTTCTTTATTAATTAGAGAGAATGACAACAACACATAGCAAAATGTATAGGTTACAGCTAACTCTGAACTCAGAAGAAAATAAGTATATACAATTTTTATCCATGGGTGTTCTAGAAGGAAAGTTCTAATCATGCTATAATTCTTTCTATCATCTATCTATCTATCTATCTATCTATCATCTAGCAATCTATCATCCGTACATCTATGCAGATCACTCTGCATTTGTCTCCATGTATTACAATTGACATGGCAGGAAGTAAGGTAAATGCTTATCAGTAGGACATCAATACAATAAACAGAACATTATTCAATAAATTTTGGAATCTCCACATAATTTTATGTAGCCATTATATAAACATGGAGAAATACTTAAGTATAGGAAAGTAAGAAGACTTTTAAAAAGGATACAGAACAGAATTTGGCTTATATGTAGGAAACCCAGAAGGATGTAGCAGAAAGAATGGCAGTATCTATGCCATCCCTCCTTTCTTCTTTCTGCAAGAGCCCTATTTTTTTAAGGTAATTCACCACCCACATAGCCATGTGCTTCACTAACTTAAGCAATGTAATCTCACATCTCTTCCTAATGATTTCTTTAGGGGTTTATGTGTGACACAATTCTGATAAATGACTGGAGGTTTCTGGAAAATGTTTTCTTGTTCTCAAAGGGATGAAATAATTCCCCCTTTTTATTTACAAATTTTGTGTTTGCAAGTTATGTTAGAAATTGCTCTAGCTACTTTGCAACCCTGAAGAGAGTTGAGCCAACATGTTTAAGATTGTCAGTAGAAAAGGACAAGTGACCACTTGGAACCAGTGAATAAACCTGTCTGGGATGTGGCCTTCCTTTGGAACTGATTAACTCTTTGTTCTGTTTCAGCCATTTGAGCTGCTGTAGCCTCTTATTTGCAGCTCAGGTCATTTTATAAAATACATAGGATATATATCAAAAATGTACTGGGGAGAAGATTATGTGCATTCCTTATTGTTTTCTCATTTTTCTATGATGTATTTTGTAAAATGTTTAGATTTTAATTTGTCAATGTTTTTGTTTGATGAAGATTTAAAAAATTTTAATGAAATTCCTGCAACTCTTCCAATTTTAGATCAATTTCTCAATATATTTATTAGAGGAATAATGAAAGAACTTTTATATTTGTTCAAATGTAGATAAGGATGACTTCCAGTACTATGTACTTTGGCAGAATTATAGTTTATTTCACAGTAGATCCTGAGTGATCTTATCCTCAGCATTATAGAGGGTATAGTGTGCTGAGGAAAAAGAGACTTCTAATTACATACCTTACAAAGGAAAGCAAAAGTTGGAGTTTAGCTAATGTCTTTAATTATATAAGAATAAAGAAATATAAAAAGTAGACATTTAAATGGAGGAGGCCTAAAAAAAAAGAGCATAACCTATCTCTTGAAGATATTCCTCTAGCTTTTACTGAAGATATAGGAGGCAGAAATTAAAAAGCATTTATCCCTTACCCAAGGCAAGGAAACATGATATAATATTAATGGACAGTAAGAATTATTGAGAAAAAGTCAGCCCTGGCTGGTGTGGCTTAGTGGATTGAGCGCAAGCCTGTGAACCAAAGTGTTGCTGGTTGATCCCCAGTCAGGGCACATGCCTGGGTGGTGGGCCAGGTCCCCAGCAGGGGGCACATAAGAGGCAATCACATACTGATGTTTCCCTCCCTTTCCTTCTCTCTCTCTCTTAAAAAAAAAAAAAATCTTAAAGAAAAAGAATTATTAAGAAAAAGTGACATAAATATCAGCAAGTAATTTGAGATGTTAGACAATGTGATTACTTAAAACAATTGCTGAAATGTTTTTGACATTTGAAGAAACAAAAAACATATTGTACCTGAAGGAAGCATAAAATATTATACTAGCTTAAGTGAAATAGAAAATTAAGTCTAGAATTAGAAATAAAACAAACAAAAAAAACAAGCAAAATAAATAAAACAGCTTGGTTCAGTTTTCAACTTCTTCATTAAAGACATGGGAGATCTTCAGGACAGCAATCAGATATTTGTAAGAACTTATTCTACCTTACCCCAATTTTTTATGCCTCAGTTCTCTGTGAAGTTGTTCTCACAAGAAGTAGAGGAGTGTTCTGTGGATATATAAACAAAGAATCCCACAAATGAAGTTCAGCCCTGGTGAGGAGAGAGCTAAGATCAGGTTATCAGGATCCAAGGGTGCTGTGCTCAGAAGCCCAATGGGAAACACCCACATTCAGGTGATAATACTCAAGACCTGAAAACAAGCACTCATGAACATGACCTGAAAAGGCAAGGATTCAGACCTTTGGAGCTCCCGGGAACATCAGAAGCAGAAAGAGCAGACATTTCTGGATCAGCAAAAGGATAAGTCATTGAAAATTGAGTGGCTAGTGTGTTTCTGGGCTTGGAGTCATTCCTCACTGGTAGTCATTAGTGAGACCACTGTTTTTGGCTTTTTCTGTGGTTTAGAACATGAGGAATATGTTTCTAATTCTGGGTAAAAATCTATATGGAAATGGTGAAGTGTCACTTCTGTACAAAAGCTTTTATATGTCTACACAACCAGCAATATTCCAAAAAGACATTGTTCTATCAGTCCAGGTCCCTCAGTGAGGATAAATCAGAGAAGATGGCCCAGAAAACCTACAATAGATTTATAGTCTGAGGGAGAAAAATTCTTTTTTAAAAAAATTAAACCACTGAGAATTTGGGGTTGCTTATCATTGCAGCATAATTCAGCTTATGATGAAGCTACTCTGATCAATACACCTCTTTCTACTGATAGAAGCAGAGAAAAATCCATTATAGAGGGTGACTGCTCCATGGAAAGTTTTAGTTAAGAGCTAAAATGATTGTTTCAGATGATGTAAATATGATTGCATAAAGAATGCTGAACACATGAGAAGGCAAACCAGTCTGAGTTATAAGCAACAGAAACATGCACTAGCAGAGTTAAATCTCCAAGGACTGACAATTTGGAATTTTCATGATTAAAATATAAAATATCTGGTTATAGACTACTTAAGGAAACAAAATTACAAAAGAAACCAGAAAATCATCAGGAAACTAGACTTTAGCAAACAAAATTGAAGCTCTAAATGTAAACAGTATAATTAATGAAAAACATATATGACTCCAGAGATGAATATGAATTAAAGAGCAGATTAGGCACAAAAGAAGAAAGAAGTTTGATGTGACTTCTCCAAGGAGGATATACAGAAGGCTCATAGACATGTGAAAGGATGCTCAGCATCACTAGCCATCAGAGAGATGCATATTAAAAACACAATGAGATACCACTTTACACCAGTCATAAGAGCCATCATAAACAAATCAACAAACAGTAAGTGCTGGTGAGGTTGTGGAGAAAAGGGAACCCTGGTACACTGCTGGTGGGAATGCAGACTGGTGCAGCCACTGTGAAAAACAGTATGGAATTTCCTCAGAAAACTAAAAATGGAACTGCCTTTTGACCTGGAAATTCCACTGCTGGGATTATGCCCTAAGAATCCTGAAACACCAACTCAAGAGAATGTATGCACCCCGATGTTCATAGCAGCACAATTTATAATAGCCAAGTACTGGAAGCAACCTAAGTGTCCATCAGTAAATGAGTGGATCAAAATAAACTGTGGTACAATTACACAATGGAATACTACACAGTGGAAAGAAAGAAGGAGCTCCTACACTTTGTGACAACATGGATGGCACTGGAGAGCATTATGCTAGGTGAAATAAGCCAGGCAGTGAAAGACAAATACTATATGATCTCATCTTTAACAGCAACCTAATCAAGGAAACAAATAAGCAAGCAAAATATAATCAAGACCAACAAAATATAACCAGAGACATTGAAATCAAGAACAAACTGACAGTAACTAGAGGGGAGGAGGAAGAAGGATAACAGGGGATAATAGGGGAAGGGCCATCAAGGAACATGTGTAAGGGACTCATGGACAAAGCCAAAGGTAGTAGGATCCAGGGTGGGAGATGGGGATGGGTGGGGCAGGGCAAAAATGGACACAGCTGTACTTAAACAATAATAAAAATTATAAAAAATAGTTTGATGTGATCTGGCAATATAGCTATATAGATATATCTATATCTCTAATATACATGTATATATAAATGTATTCTATTTCATATATACACAATTTATCTAGATTGCAGCAAAAAGATATAAGTATATAAAAAACTATGGAAGAATAGCACAGAGATATGGTAAATAGGATAGATTGGCATCCCAAAAGATAAAATTCAAATGGAAAATGTTTTATTTAGAGAATTAATACTTTCAGGTTTTTCCAAATTAGTAAAATTTTAGCCCAGGTTGCATAACCCAAAAGGTACTTAAGACTGAGCCAATGGTAATGAGATGATAGATAGATAGATCAATAGATAGATAAGTGGAAGATCCTGAAAGGAGTCAGATAGAAAGGAGAGAGAAGCCCCTACAAAAGGAATAAAGTTAGAATGACAGAATATTCTTGAGCAAAAATAGGGAAATGGTATTTAAACATCAATTCAACAGTTTTGTATTTAGTGTGCCTTTGTACTAGGAACTGTTATAACCTCCAAGGACATAATGGTGAGAACAATTGAAAAGATCTCTGCTTTTATGAAAGTCACATTCATACAGGAGCAAATAAAGTTAAATAAATGGAGGACATAATTTTGAAAAATTAATAATGTAAAAATAATATATAGAAATAAAGTAAGGAGTTAGAAAGTGCATTTAAAAAATTTTAGATAGTGTCATCAAAGATAAACTTAATGGTGTAGTGACAGTTGAGCTGAGCTCTCCAAATGAGAGGAAACATCTATATAATTAAAAGTAATCCTATATGCCCTGAGGTAAGAATGAATGGATACAGAGGAAAGGCTATGAGGAGAGAAAGGGGATAATGGAGTGAGATAAGGTAGCAGAGGTAGACGAGAGTTGGAGGAAGATGGGATATTATTTTAATGGCCATGAGAAGAATCTGCAAGTTTTCAGAGGGGAAATAACATGAATGGAATTATAATTTCAAAACGTCATTCTGTCTGCCAGGTGAAAAATTGCATATAGTCAATTACAGAACCCTGGTGAACTTAACTTTGGATTTCTCCTCAAAGCTAAGGTTGCAGTTTCTGTCTTAGGATTCTTCTAGTTTAAGTAAGAGAGTTAGGTAATTTAAACTTGCTTAATTTTAAAGGATACAAATTTTTGGCCTCAGCCAAACAAAACTTCCAACATTTGTAAGCTTCAGGATTGCATTGGTATAGAGGTTTAAAAGGAAAGAGATTTGACTTTGGGTGGTAAACGTATAATGCAATATACGATATTGTAGAATTGTATTATTGAAACCTATATAGTTTTATTAACCAATATCCCTCTAATAAATTGAATAAAAATAATACAAAATAAAAAAATAAGTTCTTCAGGTTAAAATAAAAAAATATTAGCCCTGCCTGATATAGCTCAGTTGATTGAGCATGGGCCCACAAAACAAAGGGTTGCTGGTTCGATTCCCCGTCAGAGCACATGCCTAGGTTGTGGTCCAGGTCCCCAGTGTTGGGCACAAGAGAGGCAACCACACACTGATATTTCTCTCCCTCTCTTTCTCCTTCCCTTCCACTCTCTCTAAATACAAATAAATACAATTAAAAAAATAAAAAATATATCATTACAGTTCTGTACCTCCATCTCTCAGACAAGCTTCTTCTACATGACTTGCTTGATGGCTCCTGTCAGCTGAGACTTTGATTGTGATATCACTTCAACCTTGGTACAAGAGTAACTTTAGTGGGGAGAATTCCTATTTGCCTCCTTTTGATGGCATTTCTGTTCCTTAACTATTCCTTGCGCTGGGAATTTGGGGCCTTTGATTAAGGTCCCATACAAGAGATCAAGATCACATACCTTCTTCTGTGTATTTGACAGGAAGTAATGTTAGTGCCTCCTAGACCACACAGCATGCCTTACTAGAGGAAGGCAGAAGAATGTTTCCCATTAAATAAACAGATATCAACAGGAAATTTGCTTAATTCTTTAATAAAATCTAATATAATTTAATGAAATTAGTCCTCATGACTATATTTTTTGGTCCTCTTGGTAGGATCAACATAATGGTCAAGGGAAATTCTCATATGGAAAATTAGTATTTTTTTCGTGTATTTTTATTAGAAATCATTAATTAGCCTTAACAGGGAGATGATGGGGCAGATAGAAAGCATGATATTTCTTTCAAGTCAGGTCCCATACACCCTTTACTAACACCAGCTGCATGAAAGGCATCCCACATGCCGAAATCCAAACAATGGCCTACAAAGACGGGATTCTATGGGGCACTGGGAGACATGTACTTTTTCTTTTTCTTCACTAGACCAGCTTTTTCTCACACAATAGCTCAGCTGTTTTTCTTTGACTAGTATCTAAACCTTGACTGCTCCTGAGTGGTCACGGGAGGGAGTTTCATTAAATTTACCATAGAGATTGAATGTGAGTTGATTGTCATATAGAAATATTATAGCCTACCATGAACATTGGACTTTTGATATTATTTCACCAGCATAAAAAGACATTAAATAGAGAAAAAGTTTTAAATTATTCATACCAAGATCTCAGTAGCATACTGAATAGAATAAATAGTTATGAAAAGGATTTTTAATTTCTGTTCTGTATCATTTTATAGAATGTTTGAGCTTTTAAAAACTTGTTGAGATTGCATTGTTTATAACTGGTCTGAAACAAAGCAATGTCAAATGGAAGGTAAAACAGATTTTTTAAAGAGGTAAATATACTGGGAATGTCAGAAGGGCATAATTTTTAAAGTTTTATAGCAAATTGTTAGAATTTTAGGTATAATTGAATTAAATTACAGTTGAATTCAGAACTAATAATTTCTTTCAAGAATAGAAGAACATTGCAGAAAAATAAATCTACCCAGTACCATATCTCAGAGAATCTTGAATGCATTTAGCATTGTTTTATTATTGTTGAAATTTTACTTTAAAAAATTCAGACATTGAAAGGTAGCTTTCTGAACTCACACATGATACCCCTGTTTCTCAACTTTCCATTGAAAAATAACCAATAGAACAGAGATAAATTGGACAAAGTCTGTATTAACAGGGTTGTGAGAGCTGTTTTGCTGGGTAGAGAAGAGGACTGTGCCCCATCTCAGGTTAAACTCTACAATAAACAACATGGAGAGAAACCACTTTCTATGTAGGAAGTCTGCCACACAACTTTCTTCATTGGTTTTCCTATCCCACTTTTGACAGAATTAAAAACCATATCATAAACTGCCAACTGTACTATCCATAAAATTAGAGAAAATATTCTTGTTTTCCCCTTGTCCTCATATCAGAGTTTTAGATAGTAATTCATCTAATATATAAAAAAAGTTATCTTAAGTCTGAGCATGCATATACAAGACTTCCTTTAAAGTGTTAAGAAAACTTATTTAATACACTAAAAGATGCAATAATTTAAGCAATGAGATGTCTTATGGGTAAATTAGTAAGCCTCACTCACATCACCAAAATAAACATGCTGTATGATGAAGGGGAAAAAAAAAAAACAACAGAAAACAAGGTAATAATGTAATAATGTACCTTGTATCTTCAGGAGAGCATTATTTCAGGAAGACATATACAGCATTTAAGGAGCAAAAGCAATAAATCCCAGTGGATAAAATATTGACTTTGTGAGAAAACCAGATCAGTGAATTAGAAAACTGGTGAATTCTTCATGACTTTCAGAAGAAAAGATTAAGAGAAAATAAGATTAATTAAAAATAAAGAATTCTGAGGATAGACTTAGTTAAGTCAGCATGTGTGCATAAACCCATTCCATAGAAAAAAAGAGACTCACTGATAATGAGGGATTTGAAAATAACAAGATATTATTTCCCACTTGTATGATGGGTAAAATTAAGAGGTTAAGATGAAATGTTATAATATCAGGTGGTGAAAGAAAATTTATTCAGTGTCAATATGAAAACTAATTAGTTAGTATAATCACTTCAGAAATCAACTTGAAAACACTAGACTACATTTAGCCAAAATATTCATATCCTACAACCCCTAACTTCTATTGCTGTGTATATTATTCTCTATGTATATTTTCAAAAGCAAAACTGAAGACTAGGATTTCAGTGCAGAGTTCATTTGTGAGGTAGTTTCAGGAAATGACAGTGTGAAAGTGAGATAGGGAGGGAAGCTGGTAAAGCGTAGATTACCAACAAGTTAGAGCAGTGGGCAACTGGAGCTCCACCTGACTGTAGGAGCCAGTGTAGAACATACCCTCAGAATTATTCAAATCAAGGGTGAATAATCTGGGGGTGTTTATCTCTCAAGCTCCTCTCCATCACTAGTTGAAAATTACTTCTAGCAGCATTGACTTCGTGCATTTCCAACTTTCCACTGTTCAACATGGCTGAACATACTCCCATTAAGGAAACTATCTTCAATCTTTCCACAGCAGGAATATGCCCACAGAAAGTAGCCTTCAGCATGCATGGGATGGCAATAGGAACAAAGGTACAACATTGACAGGGTCTACTAAAATGTCTTAATGAAAGTAGATCATGTGTACAAGGAGATATATTAAAATATATTTAATATTTAATAATTTATAATAGAAAAGTGAAAGTAACAAATGCCTATTCTTAGAAAGATAAATAATAGAAAATGATCTAGACACAAGGAAAAATCTACATCTCTATACATCAACTTTACTAAATCTTAAAATCAGTGAAAAATAAGCTGCAGAATATAAATATACTTATAATGTAAAATATTTTAACAAAAGCCTAGGAAGGTACACACAATATTTATGATGCTTTTTACCTCTTGGAAAGGAAATGGGACAGAGATGAATAACAAAACAAACATTACATTTATTCATAACATTTTTTCTTTTATTAAAATGTCAATTCTTAGATGGACATTTAGGGATTGCTCTCTGTAAATTTATTTTGATTGTCTCAAGATAAAAAGAAAATAAACATAGAAAATGGGACATGGAGAAGGCAATAAAATAAATATTAAAAGAAAGTATCCCTGAGCTGAAATATGCATTAAATATTTAGGTATAAAACATTATAGGCAAAACAACTGGTGACATATTTATATTTCATAAATATGAAAAGAAACTTGATTTATTCCTGATTTTAATTTGAATGTTTCTATATATGTTCATAACCTCTTATTAAAGTACCTGCTTAGCTGCAGGTCCTTATCCCTATTAGCCCAACTAGGTGGGCTACCAGTCACTGTCTGAATTTATCAGCAAGAATTATTTATCATGGACATATTTCAAATTTAAACTCAGAAACTAGAGTTCTAGCCAAGATGGAAGAGTAGGTAAAAGGCTTCACTTCCTCACACAACCAAAAAGAAGGATAACAACCAATTTAAAAAAAAATAAACAACAGCAGTGCCAGAAAATCAAACTGCATAGAACTCTGACAATTAAGGAGTTAAAGAAACATTTATCCAGACCAGTAGGAGGGGTGCAGCTGGGCAGCTGGGCAGAGAGGATGTGCAGTAAGGTGGCAGACCATGGGCAAGAGGGTGCTGGCTGATGGGGAAACTGAAGACTTGAGACCTCTAGCTGTAAAATACTGTGGGGGTTGAGAAGGCAGGAGAAACTCCCAGTCTCACAAGTGAGTTTGTTGGAAAGTGAGGCTAGAGTAAAGTGAACAGGCAACATTGTTCCCTCTCTGACTCCTCCCCCACAGGCAGGGCCACAATAGTAAAGAGGGTTGCTCTGCGCTGGTGAATACCTAAGGCTCCACCCATTACAACAGGTGTGCTGGGACAAAGAAATATGGCCCAAATGAAAGAACAGATCAAAACTCCAGGAAAATAGCTAAGCAATGAGGAGATAGATAACCTATGAGAAACAGAGTTCAAAACAGTGGTAATCAGGATGCTCAAAGAATTAATTGATCTTGGTTGCAAAATGAAGAAATGAGGGCTATACAAAGTGAAATAAAGGGAAATATACAGGGAACCAACAGTGAAGGAAGGAAACCAGGACTCAAATCAACAATTTGGAACAAAAGGAAGAAATAAACATCCAACTGGAACAGAATGAAGAAACAAGAATTCCAAAAAAAAAAAAAAAAAAATGAGGAGAAGCTTAGCAACCTGTAGGACAACTGTAAATGCTCCAACATTCAAATCATAGGGTTGCCAGAATGAGTAAAGGAAGAGCAAGAAACTGAAAACTTATTTGAAAAAATAATGAAGGAAAACTCCCCTGATCTGGCAAAGGAAATAGACTTCCAGGAAGTCCAGGAAGCTCAGAGAGTCCCAAAGAAGTTGGACCCAAGGAGGAACACATCAAGGCACATCATAATTACATTAGCCAAGACTAAAATGAAGGAGAGAATTCTAGAAGCAGCAAGGGATAAGGGGACAGTCACCTACAAAGGAATTCCCATCAGACTGTCAGCTGATTTCTCAAAAGAGACCTTACAGGCAAGAAGGGGCTGGAAAGAAGTATTCCAAGTCATGAAAGTCAAAGACCTACATCCAAGATTGCTCTATCCAGCAAAGCTTTCATTTAGAATGGAAGGGAAGATAAAGTGCTTCTCAGATAAGGTCAAGTTAAAGGAATTCATTATTACCAAACCCTTATTATATGAAATGTTAAGGGGACTTACCAAAGAAATAGAAGAAGATCAAAAACTATGGACAGTAAAATGACAATAAACTCATAATGATCAACAACTGAACCTAAAAAATGAAGCAAACAGGCAGAACAAGAATAGAATCATAGAAATGGAGATCACATGGAGGATTATCATTGGGGAGGAGAGGGCGACAGGGAGAATGGGGAAGGAAAGGTACAGGGAACAAGAAGCATAATTGGTAGGCATAAAATAGACAGGGGGAGATTAAGAATAGTGTAGGAAACAGAGAAGCCAAAGAACTTATATGTATGACCCATGGACATGAACTAATGGGGGGGGCATGATGGAGGGAGTATAAAAGGGAGAAAAAAATTGAGACAATTGTAAGAGCATAATCAATAAAATATACTTAAAAATAAACTCAGGAGCTAGCAAGATATTGTCTCTACCATGAAGCCCATTTTGAGTAAAGAGGCATTATCTTCAGAGAGATAAAGAGATAACTTGGTTACTAAATGTATTCAGTTTTAGGTTTCAGTCTTTTGTGAGGTGAGATTTCACTTCCTGACATTTGGCTCCATTGGATATTCTTGCATATTTACACACATTTATGTTTGTAAGTTCTTTCTACCAAGGATAATTTCCTCTTTTCACAAAAATTTATTTTTATTGAGGTATGGTTGACATACAAAAATACTGTAAATATTTAATGCATATATCTTGATGAGTTTGGAGGTAAGTATAACAGCTGTGAAATTGTTACCATGCTATAATGTTATAAACTTAGCCATCACCTCTAAAACTTTCCTTACTCCTTCTTTTGTATGTGTGTGTGATAAGAACACTTAACATTGTTAACTATATGTTCTAAACTATAAAATAGATCTCTAGAACTTATTCATCATTTATAACAAACTATGTACCCTTTCACCAATACCCCCCCACCCCCAGTTTCTCTTCCCCGAAGTCCCTGATACTCTCTGCTTTTATAAATTTGACTGTTTTAGATTCATGATATAAGTAGTTAATGTAATGTTTATTCTTCTGTGTCTGGCTTATTTCATTTAGCCTAATGTTTTCCAAGTTCATTAATCTTATAGCAAATGGCAGGATTTCCTTCTTTTTTTAAGGTTAAATGATATTTCATCATACACACACACATATACATACACACATATACATACACACATATACACACACACAAATATATATATGCACCACATTTTTTAAATCAATTTTAGGTAAATATTTCACTTGTCAAAATGTCCATTCTACCTAAGCAATGAACAGATTTAATATAATCTCTATTGAAATCCTAATGCTATTTTTGCAGAAATATAAAAACAATTCTAAAATTCATATGAAAACACAAAGTACCTCAAATAGCCAAAGAATCTTAAGAAGAATAAACCAGAAGGCATCACACTTCCTGATCAAACTATGCTATGAAGCTACAATAATCAAAACAACATGGTACTAGAATACAAACAGACATATTGACCAATGAAATAGAATAGAGACCCAGAAACAAAGTCACATATTTATAGTAAACTGATCTTTGACAAGAGGGACAAGGATAAACATGGGGAAAGAATAGTCTTTTAAAAAAATTTTATTTTAACATTTTATTTATTTTTAGAGAGGAGAAAGGAGGGAGAAAGAGCAGAAAAGAAACATCCATGTGTGGTTGCCTCTTGTGCACCATTCACCAGGGACCTGGCCTGCAACCCAGGCATGTGTCCTAGATTGGGAATTGGACTGGAAACCCTTTGATTTTCAGGCCAGCACTCAATCCACTGAGCAACACCACCCAGGGTAGAATAATTTTTTCAATAAATGTTTTTTGGGTTTCTGGATATACACATGGAAAGGAATGAAATTGGTCCTGTATTACATACCATACACAAAAATAAATTTAAATGTAATATCTGAAACTATAAAACTCCTAGAAGGAACATACAAAAAAGCTTCTTGACATTGGCTTTGACAGTGGTTTTTGGCTATATCACCAAAGCACAGGCAATGAAAGCAAAAATAAACAAATGGAACTATATCAAACTAAAAAGCTCTATATAGAAAAGGAAATAATAAGTGAAGTGAAAAGACAACCTTTGAAATGGGAGAAATATTTGCAATTAATAAAGGGTTAATATCCAGAACATATAAGGAACTCTTACAACTCAATACCAAAAAATAAAAACAAACCCCCAAATAACTGGATTTAAAAATAGATAATTTCTCCCTTCCTCTTTATTCTTATTTTACTAATATTTTAGGCTCTTTTACCATACCACCAGATAGTTCTTGGCTAAAATAATATTGTTTCAATTTGATTCTTGTCTTTCCCCTCTCCCTCCCTGCCTCCCATAGTCTGTCCTTCCTTCCTTCTTTTTTCCTGTTTCTGTCTTTCCTTCTTCCTAACCATCAATGCATCTTTCCTTCTTTTTTTTCCTGAGAGTGTATTTGTCTTTATATATTTATTTAAAGTAAGATAGTACTTAAATATTATTCTCTAGATATTTTTCTTTATTATGAAATGTTTTCTTTCTTTAAATATGTATTTACTAGCCTTAATTAAAGTTTATTAATATTTTTCTTAACTTGGAGTCATTCAAATTTTGCTTCTACAAGGTATATTACACCTTGTAGCTGTATTCTAGAGAGATTTATTTTTTCATTTTGTCTTTTAGAGTTTTAATGTCAGTCATATGGTAACATGGTAAATATTTGTAAATATTTGTAAAGTTTCTTGTCTTACTATGGTCTTCTAAATTATAACACATTGAAAGTGTTAAACAATACATTTGGAAAACACAATAGACCAATCCCTTTTTAGGGCAAGGCTTACTTTTCAATGCCTTCATTTCATTTGTTAGTTAGTTTTATTGCCATTTCTATCACGTATTGAGTCATCTGAAATAATACATAGACATCTAGAAAACCATACACTTCATATGTTTAATAGAGGACCACTATAAATAATTTCATGATAACCATTCTTTTTTCCCTCTATATATAGTACTGGGACTGGAAATGAGAGTCAAGCAGGACTTTAACTTCTTCTGTAATATTAAATAGAGTTTATCAGAATTGTATTTAGGTAGTCCTTGTCTATTAAAGTCTAATGTTTAAAAATTGAAAACTAAGTAAAGGATTCAATTCAAAATAATGAATGTATTCTATATAATATCTCTGAAAAATCATGAACTTCCAAACTGTAAAATTAAAAATTATAATTAAAACAAAATTAATATGATGATATGTAACTAAGTCAGTAAAAAGTTTAGTTTGAGTTATTAAATCTCAAATGAATAAATATATAGTATTTCTAGAATAAAGTATACAATATTGTTAAAAAATCAGTTTTCTTCAAATGAGCCTATAATTTTATAATAACCCTAATACAAATGACAACACTTTGGAATGTAATAAAACCACTCAAAATTCATTTGGAAAAATAAATATGTGAGAGTTGGCAAGAAAATTATAAAAATAATAATGATGATGGTATGGTCACACTATCACATTTTACATTGTACATACTAAAAGGTAAAATTATTCAACTAGTCAGATGGATATTCCAGAAATGATATCTCAGTGGATAAATGAGAATATCTGGAATCAGATACTAGTTTATATAAGAATTATGTGTATATTATTCAAAATAGAGAAACTATATTGTTCAATAAATATTCAAGATATACTGTTAAGATGACAGCTATTTTACATAGAAAAGAATGAAAATTGCACTCACAATTTACACCAAAATCTTTGCTGTATAGTTTCATGTGTATTTCTTCTGTCTGGGAAAAGCCTAACTATTGTTATTATAACAAGAATGGTTTGCATGATATCAATATAACCTGGCAGCTGAGGAGAGTGGACTGGAATGTGCATGTGTGAACAATGATGACTTCACTTTGTAACAGGGTGCAGCCAGGGGTCCCCCCAAAGGGGCCCAGGAAATATTAAAAATATAGGATGTCCTCACCTGCACAAGTCTGAACTGGGGGATGGGATACATGCAGCAAGGCCATTGAGAGTTGTTTTGCATAGCAACAATTTTGCAAATAACTTCAGGAATGGTCATTTAACATATCTATAACTTTTAACAGATTTCATGGATATGTTAAATAGCTGTGGCCATGCTTTGAGCCTCGGAGATGGGAGTGACTTTGACCCATGACTGGGAGACAACTGCCCCCTGGTTACAGCACCTGCATGAGAGCTTGGAGATGATCGGCTCCACGCCATGGAGCCACACCTGCCCAGACGTACTGTGGCAGCCCAGAAAAGCTGAAAAAATACAGGGATGCTAACAAGTGTAGGTGATTGTGGGAGGAGTCAGAAATGGGGATGCAGAGGAAGATTGGTGCTGGGATTTAAGCTCAGGCACAGCAGCCATGCAGGTTGGAAACATGAGGCTTTGGGTGCTGCCTTTGCTTCATGGCTTAGGAAGCAGGAGAGACCTTTCAGGGAAGGGAAGGGGTGAAAGGACTCTTGCTGATGGGCTATGAGAAGGTGCCACATGGTTTTGAATTAAAAACTGGAGATCATGGTAGTGACACACTACCATGATGGTGCTGGGAACCACAAGAGGCCTGCCAGCTAAGCACAGATTACTGGGAAGAACTGGGGCTACCTGAGCCACAGATTTCTATTTCTTTTCCTGAGATACAATACCCGAGACTGGGCAAAGGGGGAAAAGAAGAACTGTGTGTGTTTGTGTGTGTTTTAAGAGACTAGGATTTTAACGAAGACATCAAGTCATTACTCTAAGTTTGTATAACTTTTAAATAAATAGCTCCTTTCCTTTTTGCCAATCTCTGGCATTGAGAGCTATAATTCCCTGGTGGCAGGTAAGGTGAACATAGTACAGGGGGACCTTGCAAGAAGAGGGGTCCATTCAGTCATAGTATTTTGCCCCCTTCATGGGTCCATTTTGTAACCACTCTTGTTGTCTGCTTGTCAGTGGGGGCAGTAGATGCTATTGAATGAGCATATGTAATGTGTAGCTGTTGCATTGAAAATGACTGAGTGAGTAAAGCAATGAATCTGCATCAAATTTTGCATTACTTGAACATTCCTCCACAGAAACTATTCAGATGATTCAGAAGGCTGCAGCTATAGGCAACTGGTGATTGGCAGCTTCATCATGACAACACATCTTGTGCAGAGTTTTTTGCATCACATCTTGTGCAGAGTTTTTTGGTGAAACATCAAATCACCCAGGTAACTCAGTCCCCCTACAGCCCACATTTGGTGCCCTGTGACTTCTGGCTTTTCCCAAAACTAAAATCACCTTTGAAAGGGAAGGGATTTCAGGTAGTCAATGAGATTCAGGAAAATATGACCAGGCATTTGATGACAATTGGGAGAACTGTGTGAGATCCCAGGGTGCCTACTCTGAAGGGGACTGAGGTGTTATTGTCCTATGTACAGTGTTTTTTGCATCTTCTTAAATAAATGTCTCCATTTTTCATAGTATGTGGCTGGATATTTCCTGGACAGACCTGACATATGTGTGTTTCTATGGGTGTATTTACACATATTACATATTTAAATATATTTATAGGTAAATGATAGTTTGTTTAATGTGGGGATTACAAAGCATCCATACTAATAACAGAAAGTACAAAAGAAAAGCTTAGTACACTTAAATGCATAAACATGAGAACATTTTTTGATGAATACATACACAGAAAAGGAAGAAGACAAGCTAGGAGAAAGCATTTTTAGCATAACAAATACAGTATTACTAACCTAATATAAAGATGTCTTACATTCTTAAGAAAAATATACCTGGAATTAATTTTTTAAAATAATATAAATGCATAATTTACAAAAATGGAATATGAAAAAAATATCATCACATGAAACAAACTAACAAGTAAGTTTGTTATCATAAGTTATTGAAGAAATGAAAAACGAAGCAGCTGCAGGTAACCTATATTACTTACCACCCAGCAATGTTGAAAAGGTAGTCATGCCAGGCAACCAATTCTGCAGATGTACACAATTCACCTAAAGGAGAACTTTGCCTTTGTCTTTCAGACCCAGCAAGACCATCCCTCTAAAATTCACCTGGACTTGAGAGCAAAGAGTATACAGTCTCCACATATCCTCTGACCTATCAGTTTGACATTTCAAGCTAAATCCTGAACTGTTTGCCCTGTGTTTCATAAGGCACAACCTAGGCCAATGCTGTCCAGTGGAATTTTTGTCAATGATGGAAAAATTTTATATTTATTGTCCAAGATGATAGCCACTAGCCCTTGTGTGGCTATTGAACATGGGAGATGTGGTTAGTGTGACTGAGGAACCAAATTTCTACTTTTATTAACTTAATTTTAATTTTAGCTACATGCCACATGTGGCTAGTGGTCAGCACATGGGACAGTGAAACTCTAGTCAAATATTACAGTAGTACCCCATTTATCTAAGGGGATGCATTCCAAGACCACCAGTGGGTGCCAGAAACTGCAGATAGTATTTTATACATATTGGTATATATATTTTCATTTATACCTATGATAAGGTTTAATTTATAAATTAGGCACAGCAAGGGATTAACAAAGAATAACGAAATAGAATAATTAAAACAATATACTGTACTAAAAGCTATGTGACTGTGGTTCTCTCTCTCTCTCTCTGAAAAATAAGAAAACAACTACTAAGGGACTACTAAGTGCAGGTGGTACATACAATGTGTATATACTGGACAAAGAGATGATTCACTTTCTGGGTGAGAAGGAGCAGTACAGCCCAAGATTTCATCTTGCTATTAAAAAGAGCTTGCAATTTAAAACCTGTGAATTGCTTATTTCTGGGATTTTCCATTTAATATTTTTTGGGCCATGCTTGACTGCAGGTGACTGAAACCATACAAAGTGAAACCATGGATAAGGGGAAACTACTATACAAAGTTTAGCAAAGATTGAACTACTTACTAACAAAGAAAAGAGAATCTACCTTACTTGCTTTAAAAATATAAGACAGTAAGTTAGAGAACCACAGAATAGCACCTTGAAACTACAGAAAGAAAAGTACTATAAATAACATATATTTAGCCAACATAAAATCCATGTCAGTAAGTACATATGTTCATAAGTCTAAGTCTCAATATTTATAAAGTTGATTCATAAAAAAAAAAACCTTACAGAATCAGTCCAAGGGGGTCACCATATACTATTCCTGAAAGTACCCCCCACTGAGTTCACATTGTCCACCACCAGAGGAAGGATATCTCTCAATGCCAGAGATTTGTGAAAAGGAAAGGATTTTTTTATTCAAGTTATACAGACAACAGCAATGATTTAATGTCTTCATCAAAATCCCAAAGTCCCTTAAAACACCCACAAACACACACAGTCCTTCCTTTTCCCTCTGCCCTAGTCTGGGGTACCGTATCTCAGGAAAAATAGAAGTCTGTGATTCAGGCTCCCAGCACCATCAGCTGTGTCACCATCAGCTGTGTCACCATCAGGATCTCCAATTAATCCAAAGTCATGTGGTACCTTCTCATGGCCCATTGGCAAAAGTCCTTTCACTTTTTTTTTTCCAGGCAAAGTCTCTCCTGCTTCCTAAGCCACATGGCCAAAGGGAGCACCCCAAAGCCATGGGAGTCCCCCATCAAAGCTGTGGGGGTCCCCACCCTGGCAAAACCTCATAGTTCTCTCCCAGCAAAGCCGCATGGTTCTCCCTCACATGGCTACAGGAGTCCCAACTCTGGCCAAAGCTGCATGGTTCACTTGCACTGCCAAAGCCGGCGTAGTCCTCCCTCTCAATAGCCACCATGTCTGGGCTCAAATCCCCATGCCAATCTTCCTCTGCAGCCCCATTTCTGACTCTTCCCATAGTTGGCTACACTTGCCAGCACTCCCATAACCTTCCAGCTTTACTGGGAAGCCATAGTGAGTCTGGGCAGGCGTGGCCCCATGGTGTGGAGCCAATCATCTCCAAGCTCTCATCCAGGTGTTGTAACCAGGGGGAGTTGCCCCCAATTGCATCATGGGTGGAAGTCACTTCCAACCCCCTGGCTCAAAGCATAGCCACAGCTATTTAACATATCTATGCAACCAGTTAAAGGTTATAGATATATTTTTGTTGTTTTTTAAATATATTTTATTGATTATGCTATTACAGTTGTCCCATTTCTCCCCTTCACTCCTATCCACCCTGCACACCTTCTCCCATCCACATTCCCTCCCTTTAGTTCATGTCCATGGGTCATAAGTCCTTTAGCTTCTACATTTCCCATACTATTCTTACCTTTCCCCTGTCTATTTTCTACCTACCATGTATGCTACTTATTCTCTGTACCTTTTTCCCCTCTCTCCTCTTCCCACTCCCCTGTTGCTAACCCTTCATGTGATCTTCATTTCTGTCGTTCTGCTCCTGTTCTAGATGTTGGCTTAGTCTGCTTTTGTTTTTGTTTTAGGTGTGGCTGTTAATAATTGTGAGTTTGCTGTCATTTTACTGTACATGTTTTTTATCTTCTTTTTCTTAGATAAAGTCCCTTTAACATTTCATATAATAGGGGCTCAGTGATGATGAACTCCCTTAACTTGACCTTATCTGAGAAGCACTTTATCTGCCCTTCCATTCTAAATGAAAGCTTTGCTTGATAGAGCAATCTTGGATATAGGTCCTTGATTTTCAGGACTTGGAATACTTCTTTCCAGCCCCTTCTTGCTGGCAAGGTCTCTTTTGAGGAATCAGCTGACAGTCTGATGGGAACTCCTTTGTAGGTGACTGTCTCCTTATCTCTTACTGCTTCTAGGATTCTCTCCTTCATTTTAATCTTGGCTAATGTAATTATGATGTGCCTTGGTGTGTTCCTCCTTGGGTCCAATTTGGGACTCTCTGAGCTTCCTGGACTTCCTGGAAGACTATTTCCTTTGCCAGATTGGGGAAGTTCTCTTTTATTATTTGTTCAAATAAGTTTTCCACTTGTTGCTCTTTCTATTCTCTTTCTGGTACCCCTATAATTTGGATATTGGAATGTTTAAAGATGTCCTGGAGGTTCCTAAGCCTTTCCTCATTTTTTTGAATTCTTGTTTCTTTGTTCTGTTTGGTTGTTTCTTTCTTCCTTCAGGTCCACTCCATTGATTTGAGTACCAGTTTCCTTCCCATCACTATTGGTTCCCTGTACATTTTCCTTTATTTCACTTAGCGTAGCCTTTATTTTTTCATCTAATTTGTGACCAAATTCAACCAATTCTGTGAGCATCCTGATCACCGCTTTGAACTGTGTATCTGATAGGTTGGCTATCTCTTGGTTGCTTACATGTATTTTTTCTGGAGCTTTGATCTGCTCTATCATTTGGGCCATTTTTTTTTTTTTTTTGTCTTGATGCACCTGTTATGTAGTGAGGGGGCAGAACCTTAGGTGTTCACCAGGGCAGGGCAACCCAGTCACTGGGTTGTGACTCTGTATGTGGGTCAGGGGTCTGAGAGGGAACAATGGTGCTTGTTCTGCTTTCTGCTGGATTGCAGTCCCTTCTGCCTCTTTCCCCAAGAAAACTGGGCCCTTCTGGTGCTGATTCCTGTGTGGGTGGGTTTGTGTGCACTCTAGGACCCTGTGGGTCTCTCCAACAAACTCTCCTGTGAGGCTGGGAGTCTCTCCTGGCATCTCAACCCCCACAGGTGTTTTCAATCAATTTTTGAGGCTTTATTTCCCCTTGCTGGAGCCCTGGGTTGCACAGTCTGCTGTGCTCTCCAGTTTCGCCTGGTTTATCTGCGCGCAAATGTGGGACCACCCAGTTTCGCAAGCCACCTTGCGAGTCAACGCCCCTCCATAATCCACCACCTTGCTGGGTCTGCCTGCTACTGCCTTGTGTGCCCAGGGTCTGCCTGCTGCTGCTTTGCGCACCTGGGACCTCCAGCCAACACTTTTTTTTTTGCTAAGACCCTTTTCTGCCTGGCCACCTGACTCTGCCCCTCCTACTCGTCTGGATGAATTGTCTACTTTAACTCCTTGGTTGTTGGACTTCCATACAGTTCAATTTTCTGTCAGTACTGGCTGTTATTTTGTTTCTAAATTTTTGTTGTCCTTATTTTGGTTGTGTGAGGGGGCACACAGTGTGTCTACCTATGCTTCCATCTTGGCCAGAAGTCTAGGTTATAGATATGTTAAATGACCATGCCAGAGGTTAGCTACAAAGCTGTTGCTATGCAAAACAGCTCTCAATGGCCCTTCTCCATGTGTCCCTTCCCCCAACTCACACTGGTGGCAGGGGGCGTGGGTGAGGACATCCTATATATCTTCCTAATATTTCCTGGACACCTTGAGTTCTGGACCCCATTCCAAATCCCTATTTGGGGTCCCCCTCTTGGCTGCACCATTACAAAATGATCAATATTCAAAACAAATCTGCTAGAAATAAATGGGTTATTTTAAGGAATTTGAGAGACTGATTCCAAAATTCACCAAAGTAGTATAAGTGCAAGAATATTCAAAATAATTTTCCCACGGAACAATGAAAACGTCTTTCACTTTCACTGATTAATATATGTTTAGGATTTCTGCTTTTGAGATGATAAAATAGCTTGAATTAGAAAAAGACTGAAGAAAAACAAGAAAAGACCAAATATAAAAATATGTGTTTCAGATCATTAGAAAGTTACAGAGGCAACCAGGATTTGGGATTCAGGATTCTGGAAAGAAAACGACAGAGAGAAGAGGTGACATTCTTTAAGAATTTTCCTTAGGAGAATTTGCCACTTTTTAGTGTGATGCCAGAGGCTGCAAGTGAAGCAGGTGACTTTGGCTAGTAGGCAAAGAAACCAGCACTCTTCTGCCAGTCTTTGTGGTCAGAGATTTAAAAAGTTTAAATTTAGGATTGCTGAGACAGTAAGAACTTAAAGATCCAACCTCTCAGAAAAAAAGAGAGGAGCAAAGAAGTAAAGCTAACATTCTGGTTATTATAGCTTGAAGTACTTGTTAAATTTTTAACTATGAATGGCGAAAGACTGAGAAGTTAAGTTGAAAACCAGAGTAGAGTTTTTAGCAGTTTCCCAATGCTGAGAAAACATAAGCTGAAGTTTAGGACATATGAGAAAGTGGAGGTACGAGTAAATTTCACAGGTTCTCAATTGGGATCCTTGCAAGCCTTAATTCCAAATAAAAGGGCAAATTGTCTACAGAGTAACTCAAAAATCCTACAAGTAAGCTAGGTGACAAACTTTTGAAAAATCAGAACAGAGCATCTAGCAGTTTCCCAATTCTGAGAACCCCAAAACTGGAGTTCATAATTTACAAGAAAGACAGACCATAATAAATTCTACAGGACTGAAAATCTTTAAAGTCTTCCTCACAGGAGCAGAATAAATAGAGCTTGATAAAACCGGCAGTGCGACAGTTTCTGTCAGTCCCTAATTTAACGTGATTCCTCTGCCATGACTACTCAGAAGAGTGAACTTTTATGAGACCTTATAGTTTTTTGTTTTGTTTTGTTTTGTTTTGTTTTGTTTTGTTTTTTACATAAAATAACTGGCATTTAGTAAAAAAAAAAAAATCAGAGGCATTGTAATGGGTTGCTGAGCTAGAGGTCCCTGAAATGGGAAGTCCCCCACTAACTTGGCCTGGGGAAGGGGAAGCAGAGCAGGGCCATTGAGAATTAGTTTGTATATCTAAAGTACTTGGCCAGTGCTTTAGTAATGCTAATAGCTGTCTGTGCCTGCCAGGGAGATAGGTGTGACTCTAACTCCTGATGCAGCTGGGAGGCAGTCCCCCATTACTGTGTTTGTGTATGCAGCAGCTTGTTGGTGGTTTCCACATCAGGGGCTATGCCTGCCTGGACTAACAATGGCAGCTAAGAAAGGCAGAAGAGACCAGAGTACTGGCAGGTGTAATTCATTGTGAGAGGAGTCATAAATGGGGTTACAGAGGGAGCTGAGTATGGATGACTGGAAGAAGCCAGAATGTAGACAAAGAAGCCAGGATACAGAGGGAATCTCCCCAGCTAATTTATAGACTTCTATTTCTTTTCCTGAGAGATGGTACCCTAACTGGCCTGGTTTGGCAAGGGGAGGCAAGGCTGTGTGATTATGAGTGTTTCCCTTGTTTTTAAGGGAGTGGTTTTTAATGGCAAAATTCCACCATTGTTCTAAATGTGTCTAACTTTTGAATAAATACCTCCTTTTCATAAGACTGGCATTGGGAGTCACGGTTTTTGGCAGCAGGCAATATAACCCAGAATAGAACCCAGAGTGGTTCTGTTTCAGCATGACAAAGCAAAAGAAATAGAAGAAAAAGTAGGAAATAGATACATATATTCATGACCTAATTATTGGAGTTATCAACATGGATATGAAAATACTGATATTAATACAGACAAGAAAATGTTCTGAATTTCATTAGAAAATTAAAATCTATATATTAAATAAACCCCTGGAAACTGTATATTTCATTTATGTAATTATAAAGATTAAAATTTTAATGCATGGGATTGTCTTTATAATAAAGGTAGGATGAGGAGTTTAGGATATTCTCCTGAACAGAAAATAAGTACAAATAAAACTAAATTATTAAAAGCAACCTTTTCTGAGAGACATTCAAAATTAGGCAACAACTTGAAAAGTGTTGACTCGTAGAAAACTGCTAGAGCACTGGGTAAGCGCAATGTTTATAGTGTTCTTCTCTGAGGACATTTCCAGAAATGAGAGAATCATCAAAAGGCTCACATTTCCCTCACTGACTATTAAACTATGTTAGGGAGCATAACAAAAGTTGAAAGCCTAGAGAAACTTGCACTTCTGCTGTGCTATTTTATGTGTTCCTTAACCTAGACTAGATCAGAGAGCACAGAGTGGTCTTACAGATGTCAGGTGTGAGAATAATCTCTGAAAATCATTGACTGATTGCTAAAATACAGACAGGTTCAGCAGAAACCCCTTAGAGAAAAAAGGGAATATAATACTAGCGTTGAAAGAGGAATTATTTCTACAGATTTTAAGGATTAAAAGAATAACAAGGGAAAATAATCTATGAATATGTTAGTATATTTGACAGTAGGTTAAATAGACCAATTTCCTGAAAAATGCAAATTACCAAACTAGCTCAAGAAGTAACAGGACATCTCAACAAGTGTAAATCAAGTAAAGAGTTTGATTTAGTAATTTAAGATAACTGGAAAGAAAAGTTCAGGTCCAAGTGGATCCTAGAGTAAATACTATCAAACATTTAAAAGAGAAATAATATTATCATTAAAAAATCTTTGAAACTATAAGAGAAGAACACTTCTCAACTCATTCTATGAGGCCATATTATGCTGACACTAAATCCAAGGTCATCACAAAAAAAACAAAACAGCAAAAGTCTTATAAACCAACAGTCCTTATAAATGTAAGCATAGTTTTTAAATATTAACAAATTGAATTCAGCAATATATAAAAAGAATAATGCACCATAAGCAAGTGGAGTTTATCATTGAAACATAAGACTATTTTAACCTCTGAAATCAGTTAATATTAAACATCATATTAATAAATGAATAAAATCATATGATCATCTCCACAGATGTGAAGGAACCTTTTGACAAAATTCAAATTTATGAAAAATTTTCTGATGAATCATAAACAGAAGGGTTAGTCTTCAATTTGATATGGTTATCTATTAAAAACTTAACAGCTAATATTATACTTAATGGTGAAAGCATGACGTTTCAATACTTAATTAGAAGACCAAAAAAAGGCATAAGTGTCAGCTCTCAATATATTTTTTTGGAAATCTCTGCCTTACTGATGCAGGCCATCTGGGGGTCCTGGGACCAGAAGGTCTGTGATCCACTGTGGGTTCTCAGCTGCATGCAGGAAAAGACTCAAATATGAGCCAATATAGTTTTTGAAGTGAAAGAGGGTTTATTAGTAAAGCAGTGGGACAGAGACTGGCTACTCCACAGAAGGAGCAGCCCCTCCCTATTGGGATTTACTTCTTTCATTGCGGGTCATTTAATTAAAGGGTAAGGCAATCAATAAGGGGGGAGAGTATTCAGGATGCTTCCTGGAAAGCGGTGGAGACTCCCTGGAAGAGCTCAGTAGGCCATTTTGTGACTTTTTATGGGCTTCCCATCCCTAATCCTGGTGGCATGATTTATGTCCTTCAGTTTCTTTTGTTTTACAATAAGTGTATAATGGGGCTAGGTGTCACTGTAAGGTCACATTAGTGGCCATGTTGGAACAAGTTGGTCTCTGTTGATTCTGAGGCATAAATCCACAGGAGTTTGATCTTATTATCTCTGTGGCAGTCCTTGTAGTCCTTATCAGTGCAGCCCTTTGGCCACATACCCTAGACCGGGACATTTTATTGTGCTCTGATAATTTTGTATATAGCCAAAATGAAGATAAACTTTATAGAGCATTTTAGTAAGAACTTTGACCTTGAACCAGCCACTATGGTAATTTCTTTACATATATTTTATTTAATTATTTGATAAACTTAATAATATACATGTATATTTTAATAAGCATTTGATAAATCTTTATTGAGGAGCAATGATAACAGGACTCTTTTCAGGGAAGCTGCTTCAGAAACCTGACTTGTTAGCACTCAAAATGATTGTTCTCTCACCAGTAGATTCACACTAACCAAGGTTCTAGGCAGTGAGGTCTAAACCAGAATGCAAATTGATTACTCTGTCATGTTATATGACAGTGTCAAGGGAACAAAGCTCTCCTGTCCTTTACTTAATACTATATACACTTTTTTTATTTTACATTTGAGAAATATTGATCTTCCCAAAAGTTAAATTAGCTTAAACTCATAGAACTTGTTAGAGAGGAAGCTAAAATTCTAATTCAGGACTTTCTGACTCCATTGCTGTAATTTAACAAGCAATTTTAGAATTTAAAAATTCCTGAACATTTTAGTTGTTTTTCTTTTATGAATATTCTTTGTTAATTAAAATTTATTCAAACACTCTTCTCAAGGTAAATAACTGCCCAATTTAAACAAATGCATAATAAATGACCACCGATTCTTTGAAACTTTTACTATCAATTCATAGTAAGAACTGTTAATCGATGCAAGAAATACTATTATCTACTTCCTAAAATGAGTATTATAGCATTGCATAATAAATTTGAAAGAATAGTTCTTTAGTAGTCACTGCTCCTAAAGCTATCTTATGTATTTCCACTTTATGTATTTCTAAAAATTAACAAAGAACTCTTTGTTTTGTATGCATAAGATTTATTCTTCTCTGGGGAATATCCTACAGCTCTGATGCAGTTGACATGCTCCTCAGTGGACAAACACTAGCTGCTGCTTCTATGTACCTAAGAGTACAAATAAAAAGTCAGGTGTTTGGCTTTTTGGAATATAGAGATATTTAACATTTTATATATTGAACTTCATTGTTCCATCCCATAAATACCACAGGAAATCTTTGCCCTACGTGACTCAGCAGGGAAAGTACATTTTATTATTCTTTCTCCATGTACTAAATTACCAATTTCTGTTAATGAAGAACACCTCTCCAAACCAATTTTATTTCAGAATAACATTTTAAGAATAAAATGAGGGACCAGCAGTGATCAAGGGCTTAAGGTGACTAACTTTCACAGGTAGTATGACCATACATATCCATATATTTATCTAAAAGCTATACAGGGTTCCCTTTCATATTTAATTTTCAATACACATGGCAATAGTATGTGCTGTGTAAGAAGACACGCAATTACCATTTATTTAAAAACCAATTCTCTCCCTCCCTCGCATACTACGCCCAGTGATCTGCTGATTTGTAGGGTAAACTTTGCTTTTTAATATGTATGGATCTTTTTTTGGGTTCTTCATTATCTTCCATCAGTTTGGTTGATCTATCTTTGCATTCATAACATAATGTTTTAGTTTCTACAGTTTGAGCTCTTCCAACATGTGCTTTTCTCAGACTGTTTGACATCTTACACTAGCAAATAAAATTCCAATCAGCTTGTCAAGTTCCACAAAATGTTTGAAATTTTTACTGGGATTGTTTTATATCTATATATCATGTGTATCATAAAATACATTTACAAAGTACAGAAGTATGTCCCCATAATAAAAACTCAGGTCCCAGTTGATTTCATGAGTAAATTTTACCAATTATTCAAGGATTAACTATTTCAAATATTACACAAATTTTTAAAGAAACAGAATGGGAGGAAACATTCCAAAACTCATTTTATGAAGCTGTCATAATCTTATCTCCCAAACTCAAAATTATACAAAATACACAAAAAAACATGACATTTTCACTCATAGATGTAGATACAAATATTCCTAAACAAAATATTAGCAATGCCCTCTCTAGAAGTATATAAAGTGTTTAGTAAGTTTATAAGATGTTTATACTGGAATTAAAGTTTATTTAATGTTTGAAAGTAATTAACATCAGTCAATAGATTAATAACTCATAGAGGATATAAATATATGAGTATTGTAATGGATGTATAAAATACACTTGATAGTTTTCAATACCTTTTATAATAAATAATGCAGTGAAATTTGGGGATTCATGATGAGGATTAAATAAAAAAAGACTTTTAATGTGATAAATGTAGTATAATACATTAGCAAATATTAAACTTAATGCTCAATAACTGAAAGCCATAACACTGTAGAAGTTTTATAAATTAGGAAAAAGAAATAACTCAACAGGAAAAAAGAGCTAAAATTTTTCTTTATAAAAGGACATATAAACATACATATGAAAATGATCATCTTCATTAATAATGAAGTAATTGAACATTACTATCACAATTCTACATATACCATATTTGCAAAATTCTGACAATATCAAGTGGTGGTAAATATGTAGTGATATGGAGATTCTTATACAATGTCATTAAAGTATAACTTTTTACACTGTAAAACCATTTGGTATTATAGAATGATTTAGAAACTATTCATATTCTATGGCTCAGCAAATATGGTTGTTTCAGATACTTTGAGAAATTTGTGCACAATTTTACCAGAAAATACATACAAGAATTTTCAGAGAGGCATTTCTCTGAATAACTCCAAACTAGAAAAAAATTAAATATCCCAAACATTAAAATATGTAAATAAATTTATGCATATGGAATTCTATAAGCAAGTAAAATAAATTAAAAAGTCACAAAACAAATATGAATCTATAAAACTTAATGTTGATCAAAACAGCAAGTAACAAAGAAACTCATACAAAATATTTTCATTCATACAATGCTCACAGCAAATACTAACTGCATTGTTTAGGTATGGCTACATGACTGGTAAAAATATGATGAAAAGAAAGTATTGTCAAAAAACTCAAGATGTGAATACCTAATAAGGATTGAGAATTATAGAGAATATATAATATATATATACTATATATGCAGAATATATATAGTGTATGTATATATGTGTGTGTATTTATTTATTTATTGCTAGCATTGCATAGGGAATATATATATAGTCTGTGTGTATATATATAATATAGGGAATATATATATTTATATATACACTATAGGGAATAATATATACTATATATATACACACACTATAGGGAATATATATTCCCTATATGGTATATACATATATGGGAAATGCCTTTCATTTTTGCCCATTGAATATGATGTTAGCAGTAGGTTTTTTGTATGTGGCCTTTATTATGTTGAGCTATACTCCTTCTATTCCTGCTTTGCTGAGTGTTTTTATCATTAACACTGGGTTTTATCAAATGCAGACTGGTGTAGACACTGTGGAAAACAGTATGGGATTGCCTCAAAATATTAAAAATGGAACTGCCTTTTGACTCAGCAATTCCATTGCTGGAAATATACCCTAAGAATCCCAAAACACCAAATCAAAGAACTTATGCACCCCTATGTTCATTACAGCACTATTTACAATAGCTGAGGGCAGGAAACAGCCTAAGTGCCCATCACTAGATGACTGAATTAAAAAACTGTGGTATGTTTATACAATGGAATACTATGCAGCAGATAGAAAAAAGAAGGAATTCCTACCTTTTGTGACAACTTGGATGGAATAGGAGACTATTTTGCTAAGTGAAATAAGCCAGTTGGTAAGGAGATAAATACCATATGATCTCACTTATAAGAGGAATCTAATGAACAAAATAAACTAATGAGCAAAACAGAACCAGAGACATGGAACATGCAAAAAACTGACAGCTGCCAGAGGGGAGGAGGATAATGGTGGAAAGAATGGGAAAGAATTAGTTACAGAACATGCATGAATGACCTATGTACATGGATAATGGTGTGGGGATTGACTGTCATAGCAGGGGTGGGCTGGGTGGAAGAGGACAAAGCAGGGGAAATTGGGAAAACTGCAATAGAATAAAGAAAAATAAAAAAATAAAATACAGTAAATTAAAAAATCTTCAGATTAAATTTAAAAATAAAATAAAAAAGGAAAGCTTGAAAATCAAAGCAACTTGTCTACCAACATGAAGATTGTAGTCCACCTTTTCAATAGGAAATAGCTCTACTACAAAAAAGAGATTGACTTATTCATGAAAAGGCAAAAATAATAAAGAAAATTTGAGAATTATGAAACAGCTATTGAATCTATTTTTTAACCTTTAAACAGACAGATGAGAATCATGAGGTATTTGTAGAAAATCAAGGGTTCTAGTGATGTAGAAAATTAACCCAGAGCTCAGCACGAGACCATTTCCTGCCCCCGTTAGGCAGACTAGCCTGAGCGTGCGCGCAAAACTAGCAAGCCATAGAAGGAATTTGAACTAACTTCCACATTCTGCTTCTGTACCTTGCTTTGTGCCATGTAACCCGGAAGAAGGAGAATATATAAGCCCCTGAATCCTTTGTTCGGGGCTCAGAATTTAGAGAATGCACTCCTCTGGGCCCGTGCACGTTAATAAAGGATCGTGCTCCTGAATCCCTCCGGTGTTTGGTCGTTTCATTTCTCTGTAACACTAGTGTGCAGAACTAGAGAATAAAAACTGATGTACAAATTGATCTCAAAGATTTTAAAAAGGAGAACATTATAAAATTAATAATAGGATTACCAAAAAATCAGAAAAAATACTGGGAAATAAGGTTATGTATTTGAAATAATGTGGAATGAAGAACAATTCTTATATATCTTTCTGTAGGAATCTCTAAATTAAAATGTTATAAATTCTAAAATGAACAGTGAAAATGTAGGGGAAGAAGTTATCTTGTGTTTTTTAAGTTTATGATTTTGGCATTTTTGTATATAATTATATCATCTTCGAATATTGAATACTTATCTGATGCTTACCAAATTTGCAATTATCAGATTTTTTCTTATCCTTATCTATTGCCTAGATCTTCCAGAATAGTTTTAGGTAATGATGGTGGTTGTAGCCATGATTTCCTCAAACATAAACATTGATTGTTGTCTATCAATAGCTTTTTGTCCTCTTTTTGAGGAAGAATTCTTCCATATATAGTTCCCTAATAGCTTTTATTTTGACATGATTTATAAATTAGTAAGGAATATTGAATTTTAACACATCTCTTAACAGCATTTAAAGTACTGATCATACACTTTTTCTTACTTTAACATTTTGATGTGATAAATTATACTGATACATTTCCTTTCACTGAAGTTTATTTGAATTTTTTAAAAATATGCTTGGTTTACAATATTTAATTTCATGAAAGAATCAATATGCAGTCCTGAGCTGGGGTAATAATCTCACCTCTTCTTGAGGCAACTGGAATTGTATATACTTTTCTGTGGAAGCTAGCCTTCCAGAGTCTGTGTATTTGATGTTAGAGGGCATTAGAGGAGTTTCCCATTATTGCTAATCCTGGAGAGGAATTATATTAGAATTTTGAAAAGCTTCTTGGTGTCATAGTTGGGAGCAATAGCTTTTTACCCAGAAGGAAGTGTGCTTATGGAGTATTAATTGGCCAAGGTGGAGGTTTAGGTAGATAGGCTTTGCTTCCTCACTCAAACAAAAGAAGGACAATAACAAATTTAAAAACAAAAAACAACCCAAACTGCCAGAATATTGAACTGAATGGAACTCCAACAACCAAGGAGTTAAAGAAGAAATATTCATCCAGACTGGTAGGAGGCATGGAGACAGGCAGCCAAGGTAGAAAGGACTCATAGCAAGGCAGCAAACTGGGTGTGAGAGGTGGGGGCTGGCAGGTGGGGATATCCCACATTCACATGCTGATAAGCCAGGAGGAAAAACTAGAGAGATAGACTGTGCAACCCAGGGTTCCAGGCAGGAAACTAAAGCCTCTAAACATCTGGTGGTAAAACCTGTGAGGGTTGTGGTGGCGGGAGAAACTCTAAGCCACATAGAAGAGTTTGTTGGAGAGACCCAAGGCATCCTACAAGGTACACAAACCCACCCATTGAGGAACCAGCACCAAATGGTTCCAACTAGCTTGTGGGTAGCATGGGAAGTGACTGAAAGTGTGGTGAGAGCAGAGCAAGCAGCATTGTTCCCTCTTGGACCCCTACCCCACATACAGTGCCACAGTGCAACAAAGTGGTTGCTTTGCCCTAGTGAATACTTAAGTCACATCTCTTATGATGTAACAGGTGTGTCAAAGCAAAGAAATATGGTCCAAATGAGAGAATAGATGAAAACTCCAGAAAAAGACCTAAGTGACAAGGAGATAGACAACCTATCAGATTCAGAGTTCAAAACACTGGTAATCAATATGCTCACAGAAATTATTGAGTATGGCCACAAAATAAAGGAAGAAGGGAAGCCTATATGAAGTGAAACAAAGGAAAATATACAAAGGAAAATATACAGTGAAGGGAAAGAAACCAGGACTCAAATCAATGATTAAACAGAAGAAAGAGAGACATACAACTAAAACAGAATGAAGAAACAAGAATTTTAAAAAATGAGGAGAGGCTTAGGAACCTCTGAAACAAATTTAAACATCCCAACATCTGAATTATAGGGGTGCCAGAAGAAGAAGAGGAAGTGTAAGAAATTGAAAACTTATTCGAACAAATAATGAAGGAAAACTTCCCCAATCTGGCAAAGGAAATACACTTCCAGGAAGTCCAGGAAGCTCAGAGAGTCCCAAAGAAATTGGACCCAAGGAGAAATACACTGAGAAACATCACAATTATATTACCCAAGATTAAAGGTAAGGAGAGAATCTTAAAAGTAGCAAGAGAAAAGGAGAAAGTTACCTACAAATTAATTCCCATAAGACTATCAGCTGATTTCTCCAAAGACATCTTAAAGGCAAGAAGGGGCTGGAAAGAAGTATTCAAAGTCATGAAAAGCAAGGGCCTACATCCAAGATTACTCTACCAGCAAAGCTATCATTTAGAATGGAAGGGCAGATAAAGTGCTTCCCAGATAAGGTCAAGTTAAAAGAGTTCATCATCACCAAGCCCTTATTATATGAAATGTTAAAGGGACTTATCTAAGAAAAAGATGATAAAAAATAGTACAGTAAAAAGACAGCAAACTCACAGATATTAACAACCACACCTAAAACAAAAACAAACTAAGCAAACAAGTAGAACAGAAACAAAATCACAGAAATGGAGATCTGATGGAGGGTTATCAGTGAGGAGTGGGAGGGTAAGAATGGTGAAAAAGGTACATGGAATAAGAAGCATAATTTGTAGGTACAAAATAGAGAGAGGGAGGTTAAGAATAGTATAGGAAATGGAGAAGCCAAAGAACTTATATATATGACCCATGGACTCGAACTAAAGAGGGGAATGCTGGTGGGAGAGAGGGTGCAGAGCGGAAGGGAATAAAAGGGAGAAAAAAATAGTACAACTGTAATAGTATGATCATAAAATATACTTAAAAATAGAGTACTAATAATAGTTTTTTGAAGTGGGGTAATATTTGCCTATTCATTGTTGGTCAACCAGAACTGACACATCTCCGTCTATCACTGCTTATCCAGTTGCCACAGTTTCAGAGCTATCAGTAGGCTCACCTGTGTGGAAGCTAAGGGATGATACAATTATGAGTAAATTCCATAGGGGTATCTATAATGTAGGAATAATATCTGATCTATAGTCTAATAAAGGAGGTGTAAAAAAAACAGTGCCTCTCTCAGAAGACTGAAGGTCCAACTATTGTAATTGCAACCTTTTCAGCAAAACAAATCTTGTTCCCTGTATTTAAAGTTACAAACTTAGGAGCTGGGTGCAAAAGGTGAAGGGATTAAGAAGTACAAATTGGTATTTACAAAATAGTCACTGGGATGTACAGTGATATTGTAATAAGTATTTATGGTGTCAATAATATTGTAGTAACTATCCATGCTGTCAGATGGGTACTAGACTTAACAGTGAGATTCCTTCATAAGTTATATAGCCACAATGTTATACACCAGAAACTAATATAATATTGAATGTCAATTGTAATTGAAAAAATTAAAATAAAATAAAATGGCAAACCTATATCCCACTTACCTTGCATTTATGCCTTTTGACTTACTATTGCTTATTTATTATTTGTAAAGTTTATAAGCACTGTAAGGATAGGATTTTGACTGTTTTGTTCACTGTTTAGTCTCAGCATGTGGATTAGGGTCTGGAACATAGTGGATATTTGTATAAATGTTATTTATAACAGTCAATGAACATACTACCCAAAGCAATTTATAGATTCAATGCAATCCCTATTAAAATACCAATGACATATTTCAAAGATATAGAACAAACATTTCAAAAATTTATATGGGACAATAAATGACCCCAAAATGCCTCAACAATTTTGAGAAAGAAGAACAAAGTAGGGGGATCATAATACCTGATATCAAGCTATATTACAAGGCCACTGTAATCAGAACAGTCTGGTATGGGCATAAGAACACATGCATAGATCAATGGAACAGAATAGAGATCCCAGAAATAAACCCATGTCTCTGTGCCTAATTATTATTTGACAAAGAGGGCAGAAGCATAAAATGGAGTAAAAATAGCCTCTTCAACAAATGGTGTTAGGAGATCTGGGCAGCTACATGCAAAAAAAATGAAACTCGATGACCAGCTTATACCATACACAAAAATAAACCCAAGATGGATAAAAGATTTAAATATAAGTTGTGATACCATAAAAGTTCTAGAGGAGAACATAGACAGGAAAATCTCAGCTATCCCAATGCAACAATATTTTCACCAATATTTCCAGTAGAGCAAGGGAAATAAAGCAAAAAATAAACAAATGTGACTGCATCAAATTAAAAAGCTTTTGCATGGCTAAAGAAAACTTCAGCAAAATGAAAAAGGAATCAACTGTATGGGAAAATATGTTTGCCAATGATACCTTGCACAATTGTTTGATCTCCAAAATATAAGAACTCATATAACTCAACACCAAGAAGAACAACAATCCAATTAAAAAATGGGCAAAGAACCTGAACAGACACTTCTCCAAGAAGGACATACAGAGGGCCCAGAGACATATGAAAGGATGTTCAACATCACCAGCCATCGGAGAGATGCAAACTAAAACCACAATGACCACTTCACACCAGTCAGAATGGCCATCATAAACAAATCAACAAACAACAAGTGCTGGTGAGGTTGTGGAGAAAAGGGAACCCTAATGCAATGTTGGTGGGAATGTAGACTGGTGCAGCCACTGTGGAAAATAGTATGGAATTTCCTCAGAAAACTAAAAATGGAACTGCCTTTTGACCCAGGAATTCCACTGCTGGGAGTATATCCTAAATCCTGAAATACCAATTGAGAAGAACCTATGCACCCCAGTATTTATAGTAGCACAATTTACAATAGCTAAGTGCTGGAAATAGCCTAAGTGTCCATCAATAAATGAGTGGGTCAAAAAACTGTGGTGTATTTACAGAATGGAATACTATGTAGCTGAAAGAAAGAAGGAACTCCTACCCTTCATGATAGCATGGATGGAACTGGATAGTACTATGCTAAGTGAAATAAGCCAGGCAGTGAAAGACAAATACCATATGATCTCACTGCTAAGTGGAACTTAATCAATAAAACAAACAAGTGAGCAAAATAGAACCAGAGACATTGAAATACAGAACAAATTGACAGTAACCAGAGAGGGGGGAAGGGTGATAACGGGGGGATAAAGGGGAAGGATGAGGTCTAGGAAGATAAAGGACCCATGGGCAAAGACAATGGGGGGAGGATTGAAAGTGGAGGGTTTGGAGGTAGATAGGGCAGGGGAGAGTAGTGGGAGGAAATAGGGGATGACTCTAATTGTACAACAGTAAAAAATTAAAAAATAAATAAACATCAAACAGAAAAAAGAATACATTAAAAAGTGTGCAATACTGAAAATTATAAGATTGTATACACATGTATATGTATATATATTCAGATGAACACCTATTATATTTATATCTTTATATTTTATTTATACTGTTATATTTGTTCTGATCATCTAATGTGTGTAAATGTCTGATAAACTATTTTTATTATTTGTGGTACAATTTAAACCAAAATATATTAAAGGTCTGACTTAACTATAGTCAGCTGTTCATTGTCTCCTTTTACCAATGGAGAATATTGTAATAAAATTCTGTGGAAAAAATTATCTGAACATTGGCTGATGCATAATTTTGTTTATCTTCTTTGCAATAATACATTAATGGCAAATCAAACTTTAAAAAATCCTTTTTCTAGGGCTGTGGAAAATATGATTAGAATGTGTGTAGAGATAAAATCCTGCCATTTTTTAAAGATGTAATGAAGTTATATTTATTGCAGGCTGAGGGAGGAATGCTAATCAAATGATCTTGAAGAATTTTAAAAGTCGGGTTACTTCAGAAAAGAGTATTCCAGAAAAGATAGGAGGGAATGAAATTAACATAACAGATAGCTCTGGTAAGAAGGTTCACTTCATTCTCATGGGCAGGAGAGACGTTGTTAAAATGTTCAATAAGCAAATTTATGAGTAAATAAAAGCTGCGTCTGATGTCTTTATATCATACTATCCATTTGAAAATATTTCTTCCCCTCTTTACAAGTTTTGTCTTCCCAATGAAAAGTTTTAGTTTAATTACTTTCCCCAAAAGTAAACAAGCAATGTGAAGTCTATAATAAACTTAGTAAAGATTGCATTAATCATTTGCCCTTACTTCAATATAGAAAGAAAAATTGAATGAACTTAAGTTCTTACCAATCTGTCAGATCTTTGTACTCAGCTTAATGTGCCTGAACAGGCATACTAACATGCATCTGAGTGGGGCTCTAAAATTAAGGTACTTCCATTTACATGTTTTATTTGAATGCACTTATTTATTTATTTTTTGTAATCTTAGTCAACAAGCTCATTGGTTCAGCAACTATTATCCTATAGTCTCTCTCATCACCTTAAAATCTGCTTTGGCTACCCATCATTTTAATGAGGCAGTATTGATTAGTAATAGCTGCCTAAATGAACAGGGAAAAAGGCTACCTGGATTTTATTGAGGAAAAACAAAAAGTTATACTGCTGTGTATCTTGCTAATACATTTCCCTTATTTTCCTTTTTGTTTTCTCCATTTATGGACATTCACTAATGGCACTGTAAATATATACAAGGATTAATACATTTAACTCATTAAAAGACAATGCTGGAATTGTGTTTTTATTTCACTATTTTAATAATAGTACTTCTGCTTGGTAATTAAGTTACTATTGTCCACAGCAGGGGTTAGTGGAAGAGATGTGACAAATTAGGTTTTGTATGGAGCCATCACATTTAGAGAAATGCTCACATTTAGAGATAATTAACAAAATCATTTTTCCCAATTTGTAAAAGTGAATAGAGCAATAAAATTACTGAGTTTGCTTGAATTGTTTGTTTGAGTATGAACAGCTGACTGTACAAGAGGCCCATGTGATGGGTCAAGAGACAATGTTACACTGAGTAGCAAAGTAATATTTGGCAAAATCTGCTGGAAATTAAGACTCAAATGGGAACTGGACATCTGATCCAGATCTGAAGGAGGATTTATCCATCACACAAATGAACACAGAACAATGAATAGGCCCACATTCTGTCTGTTGATAAAAAGAAAAAAGTAATTTATTTAACTTTTGGTAATCAGAAAAATCATTTTAGAAAGAAATAAAAACATGGAAAATTGATTTAAATGTAGACATAATATCAGAATTAGAGTTTGAAAGACCAAACACAAGAACATAAATTAGGAATAAAGAGTATCTGAATAGCATAGTAAGATTTAATAGGCATATATTGAGTTTTTAGTCTAATAATCAGAAAATATGTTTTAAAGAGTATTTTTAGAGATTTCTAAAAATTCAGTCACTAGGGAAAACACAGAAATAATTATAATTTATATGCCATATTATCTGAATATGGTGCTAAAAAAAGACTAAAGCAATAATATGATAAAAATAAATCAGTTACAGTAGAACTAGGAAATAATATGTCAAGAAGACTATATAACAAGTTGAATTAAAAAATACTTAGATAATTTTGAGAATGGACCTGTTGATGATTATAAGGTAAGCCCAAGTGTGCTCTAAGGAAAATTAACAGTATTAAATTCTTTCATTAACAAAATACAGTGTTATAAATAATGTAAATTTAAACTGAAGAATTAAGAAATATAACTGACTTTTTAAAAACTGAGTAAAACAAGAGGAATAAATTTAGATGTAGTTGAATTGACAAAATATTAAATGATTTATTTAAAAAAAGATCCTAAACTAGTGTGGTCTTTTCAATGTTAAAATTTTTGGCAAAAATTTTTATACTTCCTTTAAATTTAAAAGCTAATCTTTTTTTCCCCATCTTCTAAAGTTTTGAAGAGTTATACTCTGGGTGTTGCTGCTTCTAAATCCAGGGGTAAAGCAGTCAGGGTAGACAGAACCACCTTAAAAGGTGCCCCAGGAGAGTTAGTGGAGAGGGTCCCAAGTTCTAGTTGCTATATTCCCTCCTCATGTCTACAAGTGAAAGACAGATATGTAGAGATACATAAAGTGCTTATTATTTTTTGTTAGAGTTGCTTGTTTTTTAAAGTTAAATGTAGTCATACCATAAGGTGGATCAACACAAGTGTTTATCAATCTGATTCATGGGAGATTCCATAATTACTCATAAACTAGTTTATTTTTGGCCTCTGTATTCATGAATATTCTATTTTAAGATTCTTCCATGACACAACTAGAAAGTTTGAAGAGGCTACATTAGGAATCACTGGTCTTATGGGGACAAACATATTTTACCCTTTTATAATCAGTAAATCAATACACATCTTTTTTTTGTATGGGATTTGAACCTATGTAAGATTCATTTCCCATTTGAGTTCTTATTTAAATTCTACATGATAAATTCAGGTTCTCACAGTGGCCATCAGTATTGAAAGGTATTTCTCCAACTGAATTATTTCTTTCAGGCATACAATAATTTCACCCTGAAGTACTTGTTTATTATAGATCAAAAGAGCATCATGTTTTAGGGCTATCTAAATAGTTCTAGCTACAGAAGAAAGCTAATAGAGTGTAGTGGCTCATTCAGTATGAGAAAATGACTTTCTTTGTGAAGTGTAGCTCCTTTAGTGGTGGTTCTAGAGTGTCATAGGCCATGATCACAATGACAGATGCAGAGGCTCACTTGGGTATAGGCAAACCAGAGTAAAATATTGTGGAGACAGTCAATTGTCTCACGGTATATCAGGGGCAGCTGCTTCTTCTTGACAGATTGGATAGGGATCAATACTGATCTGTTGAAAGCTAGACATTTTACACAAAGACTTTACTGTCTCTCCACACTGAAAGCAAAATGATATCTCAGATAAAAATATGATCATGATATCCTGCTTAAAGACCTTCAGTGTTTCTAAATACATCAGGATGAAGACCAATGTCATTGAGTATGCTGAACTTCATTGAGAATTGAGCCAATCATTTTAGTGCCTGAGTTACATATATTTAGCTTTCATGTTATTTTTAGCATCCATATTGTTTGAGACTTTTAGCAGTGTTTTGCAGTATAGAGAGTCTCACTGAGTGAGAACATACATAAAGAACAGCGAATTATACACAATTTTTCTTCATTAAATAAACTGTTCGATTTCTGATTCTGCACAAGCTACATCTATCTGTGCTGCCTTATATGGTAGCCTATTAAAATAGTCACATGTAACTATTTAAATTTAAACTAATTAAAATTAACAAGAATTTAAAACTTACTCCCTCACTCTTGTCTTTGAAATCTGCTCCATTTTCCATAATGACTTTCTAGTTCTGGTGCACATCTCTCTACTGGTCATATTCATTCGAACTTCTCTTTTAGTTGTGCATACTTTCTTCCTTGGTTGGACCTGATTCTCCAAATGATTTTGTATGAGTTTGCTCTCCATCAATGGATTGACACTGGAACATGTTAATGCACTCTCTACAGTTTACTTTTCATCTAAGCTAATATCCTATAAGATATGATGTATTTATATTTTATTACACTTGACCCTTTCTCATCAAATATTTAGCAAAATTTTTGCATAACTGCTTTGGCCAGAAGAGTACTATAACTTTGCTTTGATAATATTAGGAGTTCCCAGAAGGTATTTAATCCATATGAGATATAAACCAGTCAATTACTATTCATAAACACTTAATAACATTTTAATAAATATATCTAAAACTTTGATTAGAAAGTTTTAGAAAATGAAATATTCTTACCAATTGCTTTCCTAAATGGATCTGCATTTTTGATAATCACAAAAGTATGCATTTTATGAAAATTTTCTAAAATATAATTAGCTACAAATTTTGCCTTAGCAAAATGTGTTAATATTGAGTATACTAGATGAAATTTGTGATAATTAAAATTAACTTTAATAAGCTTAAACATACAGATGTTTTATCTAAAAGCTATTGTCAACTAACACATTCTCATATACAAGGGAATACTGCTAGATTATGTATAATTACTTGGTTATGATATCAGAAATAGCGCTTCCAATATTAGTTGTTGAGTATTTTTCCTAAAAAAGCTCTCTTCTAAATCCTTTCACCTTTTCCACTCATCCTTCCAACACCTCTCACATCTGAAAGTGTAAAATTTAGCACAAGGAATATACTTAATAATGTAACAATTATGCATGGTGTCATATGAGTACTAGATTTACCAGAGTGATCACTTTGCAAGATATACATATGTCTGATCATGGGTGTGTATACCTGAAACTAATATAATATTGTATATCACACTGTAATTTAAAAATAAAAAAGAAAAGAAGTTTTCTTAAGAGATATGGAAATTATTGATGGTAAGTCAGCAAAAGTCATATTAATTTTTTCCTGTATGCTGTTGGACCAAAGTTTTCCACCCCTATATAGACTTGTGTTTAAATGCTTAATTTTTCACTAAATTTTATCACAGAAGATATATTTCAGTCCATGCTTTCTTTTTAGATTATCTTATTCTGGATATTTCATATCTATGGAATTATATAATAATAGCCTTTTATATATGATTTTTTTCACATAGCAAGCTGTTTTCAAGGGTTTATTCATAGTGTAGCATGTATCAGGTTTTTATTATTTTTTAGGACTGAATAATATTCCACTGAATGGGTATACCATGTTTGTCCATCCATTCATTAATTGATGGACACTTACTTGCTTGCAATTTTATGAAATACTACCATTCTAAACATCCTTATTTATACTCATGTTTTTGTGTGGATCCATGTTTTCAGTTTTCTTGAGTATATGCCATGACCTAATTGCTAGGTCATATGATAATTGTGAGATTGCACCTTTTGAAGAATTGACAGGCTTGTTTCAAAGTGGCTGTATACTTTCACATTCCCACTAATAGTGTATGAGAGTTCTAATTTCTCAAAACCTTGTCAACATTTGTTATTTTCTGTCTTTCTGATTATAGACATTCTAATAGGTATGAAATGGTATCTCTTTGTGATTTTGATTTGCTATTTTCTAATGACTAATTATGTTGAATATCACTTAAAAATGCTTGTTTGCTGTTTATATGTCTTCTTTGAAGAAATATCTATTCAACTCCTTTGCTCATTTTGCTTGTGATTTACATGTAGTAAATCACTGCTTAATTCAAGACTACAAAGATTTACACCTTGTTTCCTCTAAGAATTACTAATGTTAGCTTTCTCACATTTAGATATTTAACTAATTTCCACATTTCAATTAATTTTTGTACATGTAAAATGTAGAAGTTCAACCTTATTTTATTTTTTGACCCCACTTTTGCATTTATGAATTTTTTCTATCTTTTTATTTCATTTGTTTCAGCTCTGATGTTTTTATTTCCTTCTTTTGGTTTGCTTTGGGTTTTAGTTTGCTATTTTTAGTATTTTTAAAATGTATCTGTATGCTTATAGTTCATAAATAATAATAATGTTCTTAAATAGCTTTTGTTTACTTGATAAACTCTTTTAATAGACCTATACAAATTCACTCTGGATTTTGGGTAACTTAATGATGAATAAATATGCCACATTTTAGCTTACTCCTTGCTGAAAATTCACTTCCATATATATTTCCCTTTATGGATCTTTGGGAAAGTTTCTCAGGCCTAAAAATTCTGAGAGTGGGATTACCATAGCTAAGTAATGAGCAAATATTGACTGCTCTCCCCAGAACCAGTTTATACTCTGACTAGAAATGCATGTGGAGTTGTTCTTTCACATTTTGGCTAGCAATTGAATTTTGTTATTTATTTTATATTATGTTATTTCTTAATTTATGTTGCTATCAAGGTTGTAGATTCTCATTCATTTTTTCTGTCTGTATATCTCAGAATATTAGCAAAGTTGAACATTTATTTGCATGATTATTAATCTTTAAATTTTTCTCTATTTTGAATTGTTATTCTTTTTCCAATTTTCATATAATTTCTTGTTTTCATATACTTTATCAAGGGTCATTGAATATTTTTAAATTTTTCTTTTGTGTTTAATTACAAGTACCTTCTTTAAATCCCATACTTAACTGTGCCTATGGTTTTTGTTGTTGAATTAAACACTTTAAATTTTATGTAATCAAATTCATTATTTCTCTCTTGTATAAAAGTTATTCTTTTCCCTCTAATTATAAAGATGTCTTCTTAGTTTTTCTTCTACTTTTGTAGTTTCAGGTCTTTTCCTTATATAGTCTGAGAAATTTGACTTTATCCTATATTGTTATTCAAGTTTTAAAAATCATTAAAAACACCTAGCATTTTTCCAGTGATTTATGATGCTAATTCTACCCCATATCTAGTGCTTAGTGCACATCAGTCTGTTTCTGGGCCATCTATTCCATTGATATATTTTATACATCTTTGAATGACATGCCATATTTTATTTATTTATTTATTTTTGAGTTGAGCGGAGTTAGAGTTCTGTAATATGTGGTATCTTCTAGTGGGACAAAACCTCTCTCCTTACTCTTCCTTTATAATTGTGTTAGTCATTTGTGGGTGGCTATTCTCTCAAAACAGTTATATTTGGCTTCTAAATTAGCCTTTAAGTCTTTCATGTGCTTTAGCAGAGCTTTGAATATATGATTAAGTGTAGATGTAAGCACAAAATTGAGTTATGTTTCTGAGACTTTCTGCAGTTTTACTTTTTCTGCATTATAGTTTAAAAATATTTTCCTGTTAGTCATTTAAAAAAAACAATGTTAAAAAATAAACAATGGACTAAAGAAAAGTTGATTGGATATAGAATATGTACGAGGGTTGCAAATAGCTGATTTATATTTTCAGCAAAGATTTGGATGTGTTTTCACACAAGTTACAGACTACTGGCTGAGAATTGCAATAATCCAACCATAAAACAATTTTTTCCCCTGGTAACTATGAATACATTTACAGAAATTTCTAAAAGATCATTTCAAGTAACTTGTTACAAGCTCATTTTAACTCATTGCTGTGTCATGAAATAATTTCTTTTTCTCTACCAATGTATATTGCATTGTTTGGATAGATGACTGCTTTAAAAAATAGGACATTAAATCTACAAAGATATAAAGATAGCTAGACTTGCTTTTTTTAGAAATTTAGAATGGTTATGCATTGCATTATTAATTTAATGAATGGTGACTGAAAAAATTTAATTTTATGACTCATAAATATGCAAGTGATGTATGCTTAATAATTAATTTTTTTAGTTCTGAAAATATATATCCTTTATTGACTACCTTACAAGTTAATTTTACTTCTTGTACCTACACTTATGCCTATACCTCACTTACAACTATAAAGTCTGTCCAGAAAGTATCCATCCATGTAATATGAAAAATAGAGACATTTATTGAACAAAATACAAGAAACATTGTACATAGGATAATGACACCTCAGTCCCCTCAAAGTAGGCACCTTGGGAACTCATACAGTTCCCCCAATAGCCATCAGCTGCCATCCTATTTTCCTGAATCTCATGGATGGAGTGAAATCTATTTCCTTTCAAAGGTGATTTTAGTTTTGGGAAAGGTGATTTTAGTTTTCAGAAAAGCCGGAAGTCGCAGGGCACCAAATCTGGGCTATAGGGGTCTGAGTCACCTGGGTGATTTGATGTTTTACCAAAAAACATTGTACGAGATGTGATGCATGAGTAGGTGCGTTGTTGTGATAAGGCTGCCAATCACCAGTTGCCCATAGCTGTGGCCTTATGAATCATCCAAATAGTTTCCACAGAGGAATGTTGAAGCTTAACACAAAATCTGAGGCAGACTCATTGCTATACTCACTCAGTCATTTTGAACGTGGGGACACACAATACACATTGTCACTCAATGACGTATACCACCCCCACTGACTAGTACAATGAAGTCATCATTGTTCCACATGCACATTCCAGTCCAGTCTCCTTGGCTGCCAGGTTACACTGATGTGGCACAAACCATTCTCGTTATATTAACAATGACTGGACTTTTATTTTGGATAGACCTTGTATACCTATATCTATGAAAGCAGTGCCTAAGAAACAGTAGATTCTTGGAGAATATAGAAAAGTGAATAAAAGAAAGGTACAGGCAAAAAAATATTTCCTATACCATGATGTCTGAGATGAATTTATAATAATGACTTTTAAAAGACAATTCATGTGTGTCACTGAGAAAGCAACAGATAATGTAGAGCCACAAGCTTGGATAAAGTAGGATCCCACAAACTTAAAAGTGGAATAAGAATTTTAGAAAACATAATTGCCACTTCAAACTCTTTAATATATTTTAAATAGAATACACTAATGCAGGTTACTTAGTCACTCTTTAAAACTACCTGAACGGTACATTTACCTATATAAAAATGAGGTGAAACCTATTATCTTCAGTGAAAATGTTTGAGAAGCAGTAATAAATGTTTTAGACAGTCTTGAATCTCTTGCCACTATCTTTAATTTGGAGAAACATTGCTTTTGTAAGCACCATTTAATTTGTGCTTGAGCTGCATCTATTTATCTACATGGATATATGTGTATTCTGGTGCAGGCAGTGACTCACTAGAAGTCAAGAACTGAAAAATCTGAAATTTTCAGGAAGGATGAGCAGGAATAACTTTTATATCCTACTGGAAGATCAATCATCAAAAAGGAAAGGAGAGGGATTTAGAGAGATTTTCCTGTACTGTGATGCTGAATGCATCACATATTTTATTCAAGATGGAATGGCTTGGACTTTGACAAACACAATGTTTGACTATTTTATTGGTTAATTTATTTTTAACATTTGTTTAGAGTTTACTAAACTATATATTATGCAAAGTACTTTATATGGGTTACTTGATTATTACAAAAGCCATAAATAGGAATATTTCTAGAATCCTTTAAATATGAGAAGAGAACATTTAAGTAACTGTCTCAAATTCTCAAGCTGGACAGTGATAGAAACTTGATTCAAAACCACGCCGTCTCATTCCAGAACCTGTGCTTACATATATTACACAGATTGTTTATTTTTTAGAAAGAGTCAGCTCTTGTTATAAGAAACAAGGACCAGTGAAGTTAAGTAAAAAGTGGTTCAATAAAGAAACCATTTTTATTATGAAAATTTTAAAATATATTTTCACAGATACTTATTACCCAGATTCAAATACTATCCATAGTCATCAATCTTGTTTCATTTATATCCCCCCTCATTTTTTTGCCTCCCCTATACTTCCATGAGTATTATATCTGAAACAATTAACAATGATAATTTCTTAAGTACATTACATATAATCAATTAAAATTTTATTTAAAATATTTGGTTTGTTTACATCTGGATGAAAACCCAAAGAAGGAATGTATTCTTTTTCTCCACCTCATTATCTTATCTAGGGATACTTGAGGACACTCATGGGTTGGATAAGTAAAATGCTCTTTGTCCAATCAAGACACCCTGTAGGCTAGACAGGGGAAGACTTTCAGGACTTTAGAAAACTGTTGACCTCAGAAGGAATCCTGTCCTGAATATTAATTAACTCACACAAAAAGTGGCAACCTCATCTCTACTAAGTTTTGTGCCATGGGAGAGGGAGTCTCTGTTCTAACTGGACCAGAATGTAATGTCAAAAGTGTCAGAAACTGAGACTGTAGGGAGTAACAGCATGAAGCTCCAAGGATAGTAAGACATTAACAATAATGAGGTCAGTAGCCTGCGCTACAGAAGAAAATGGGTGGTTGGTAGCCAAACAATCTGGAAAAATACAAGAAATATTTGAAATCTTGTAAAGGCACATTTGTATCTATACCTTCACCTTAGGGCTCAGTGAGAGATGTAATATGTGAAGAGTTAGAAGATGAGAAGTTCTAACTTCTCTTTATTACAGGTAGCATCACTTGTTGCATGCCTGTGAAGTCTGAATATATGTACATACACCTTTGGAAGACAGTCCGTCATGCAGGCACTTTGAACTATATCTGTATGTGTATATGACTTATCTAACAATCAATCATCTAACATCTATATATCTATAACCTATTTGTCTCTGTATCTATTTATATATATGTTAAATTTACCTATTGAAACTCCAGATAAGATTGAGATATTCACTATAATATTTACAGATGTAGGACCAACTGATGTGCTGGTGTTTGCAATTGTGTGTCTTTTAATAAAACATCAAGAAACTCATCATGCATGTGTGTTTCTTTTGGTTGTTAAAATGTATTACTCAGAGAATAATCAGAATGAGAGAAATGTCAGAAAATGTTATTAAATTATTTTGCATAATTCTATAAATATTTGGAAGAGTGTGGATAGTCTGAAAGAGTGAAGGAGTACAGTTGACACCTGAACTATGCAGGGGTCAGGGGTGCTGACCCCACACAGAAAAAAATTGGCATATAACTTCTGACTTCCCCAAAACTTAACTATTAATAACCTACTCTTGATTGGGAACTCTACTGATAACATAGATTATAGATTAACACATATTTTGAATGTTATATGTATTATATACTATATTTTTATAATAAAGAGTGAGTGAAAAAATGCTATTAAGAAAATCATAAGGAAGAGAAAATACATTTACAATATTTATTGAAATAAATGTACCTATAAGTGGACCCATACAAATTAAACTTGTGTTTTTAATGGTTAACTGTATAGGAAAGGAGATAAGAAAATTGAGAATCACTGAGAGAGAAAGACCAGTATGATAAGAAGATATTGGATTGGAGGTGAAGAGTTTTCGGTCAGGATTGTAGACAATAGGCTTTTATATATGAGGACAACTTACACTTACTTTAAATTATTTGCTGTACTCTGTCTAACTGGGAGGAAATCCTCTGAGTGATGCATTAAAGTCTACAATACTGTCTAGTGTAGTTTCTCTGAGATATCAAGGAAATGGAACACAGACTCACATCAGAGTTCTTGTAGGATGGGTAGACAGTAACAAAATCAAAAGGTTAGATGTAGAACAATTCTAAATTCAATCAAATTACAACAATTTGTCCTAGAGTTGGCTGGTGGAACAGAAGCCTGTATTTTGTATTCCATGATATATAGGAAGGGATAGGTTTTTAGAGTATCTCACACTCCTCTAAGTAGCATAGATGGTAGGTCAAAAATAGACAGGGGGAGAGTAAGAATAGGATGGGAAATGTAGAAACCGAAGAACTTATATGTATGACACATGGACATGAACTAAAGGGGGGAATGTGGGTGGGAGGGGGTGTGCAGGGTGGAGGGGAGTGAAGGGCGGAAAGTGGGACAACTGTAATAGCATAATAAATAAAATATATTTAAAAAACCCTACTCTACTCACAGTAGTATTGGGGAAAATTGGGAGGAGGAGATTCTGCCCCAACTATAGCAGTGATTTAGAACTTAATTTAAAAAATAGTAGGAAGGGTAAGTCCAGATGCTGCAATATTGTGCTGATGACATATCTCCAGCTCTATGGCTCACTCTATATTTCTCTGTATTTAAATATAATTGTAGTGATATATCATACTAACATCTACTCAAAACTTCTTTAAAATAAGAATCATATTAAAATAAAAATTAAAAGATCAATATTACACCTTTTATTTCAAAAGTCTCCAATTCCTGTTCTAATAAATATATGGGTTCTTGGAGGTTCATCTGAATCAGGTTTCTCACAGAATCATGGAATTGTATGGAAGATTTTATTTGTAAATTTCTTATGCAAATTCTGAAATTAGAGGCAAGAAAAGAAACCAGAGTGTGCCCAAAGCCACACACCTGGTCAAGTAGTGATAGTAATAAGCTTTACATGTAACTCTGAAAGAAATTTGGGTTATTTTTATCAGACTACATTAGCTAATATTTTCTAAAATGTTAAGCTCATTTTTAAGGTTTGTAAAAATTACTAATTAAATACAAGACATATCATATTGGAGATGCATATATGATTTTTATATTTCAGATGCATAGAAACCAACAAAATTGACAAAAAATGAGGTGTATATTAATAGTTTATATTTTTGCTGCCCTGTCCTCTGTATTCTAAGAGCTTTTGTGAGGTGCCGCAAAATTGTCCATCCATTATTTCTAGCACACCATCACTTGATGTTATAAGAATCACAACAAAGGAAGAAGAGTGTGTGGTCTTTTCCCAATGGAAACACATTGATAAGACTTGAAATTATACTTATTCCTATAGGTTGCATGTAAATCAGTGAGGTATTATTTATGAGTGTTAAAATTTATAAGCTAACTTGATACTCCCAGCAAAGTGACTTGTTAAAAGAACTATGGGCATCAGTCTGATTGATATTATGCATCAAGAAATAGTGAATATTTTGAAGACTCTGTAAGGAAACTGAAATGAGGATATAAGGAATTATTTTTGAGAGGTTTATAAGAATTTTGACTCATTTCATTATTAATCTTAGATATTGTTTTTGCAGTCCATGTGCACTTGAGAAAAATGTATAGTCTGATTTTGTTGAGTGGAGTGTTGATCATATGTCCAAGTCTAGCTGTTTTACAGTGGTGTTCAAGTCTTCTGTTTACCTGTTAATCTTAGGCTTAGTTTGTGTGTAGGATCAGAGTTGTTTAAAGTCATATTGAAAAGTAACAATAAATGGAAAGCAATTTTACAAAATCCACACAATTTCTTTACAGAAATTAGATTTTAAGAAGAGAAATAAATTATTATTTCAGAATAATAATCTGAAATAAATCCAAAATAAATATGGAGTTACTGAAAGGACATATAAAAAGAAATAAATTCTAGGCAAAAATTTTACCATCCACTTTATTTCCACAGAATATCAAAGTTATAAAAGCTTACTATTCCATCTGTACCTGATTATTAAGAAAATACCTGATTCTGTATATGTTTTGCTTTCTGTCTCATAACAATTGCCTGAATGATATCAATAATTTGTCTTCACCCTCCCTTATACTCACATGCAATTATATATAGTAGCCTGTAGGGTACAACAAATAAATCCAAATTTGAAGCTAGAAACCTTAGGTAGGCACCCTGTTTGTTACATGTTATTGTTTTGAGCAGCACTCTCAAGCCTCTTCAAGTAAGTTTTTCTTTTAACTAAATTATTATTGATTTGTTCTAATGTTCTTAAGTTGATATCACAACCAATGCTATCTAATTAATTAGTAGCAAAATCAATTTAGTGTATGTATTTGTGTGTGCATGTATATATAAACACATACACATATATGTATATATAATATATTTTAAACAATAAATATATAAACATTTAAGTATTATATATAAATATATATATATTTGGGCATGTATATATCCAAATAATATTCTGATGCTGACAAAGTTGACATATTGTGGATGATATTTTAAGGTCACTAAGTGAAAGTCTGGCATTTGATAAAAAAATGAATCTTGATTTGATTTGGCAGAAACATTTTCTTGGTTTAGAAGGTTTTGATAAAAGAAATGTCATCACAAATAATTTTTTTCTTTGTCTCAGGTTTAGGTGACAGGTAAACCATTTAAATATTATCTGTCTAAAATTGATAATTTCATCAGATATTCCACTTCTACATAACCTTTATTTATTTTTTAAATTATATTGGGAAAATTGTCCCAATTTTCCCCCCTTCGTCTCTACTACACTCCTCTCTTCCCCTCCCTCAGGCAATTCCCTCACACTTGTTCATGTTCATGGGTTATGTATATAAGTTCTTTGGCTACTCCATTTCTTACACTGTTCTTTACAAACCCGTGGCAACTCTGTTAACTTCTATTTGTACTTCTTAATCCTCTCACATCTTCTGCTATTCACCAACACTCTCTTCCCATCTGGCAACCATCAAAATGCTCTCTGTATCCATGATTTTGTCTGTGTTCTTCTTGTTTGATTAGTTTGTTTTTTAGATTTAGTTGTTGTTAGATATGTATTTATTGCCATTTTATTTTCATAGTTTTGATCTTCTTTTCCTTAAAAAAGTTCCTTTAACATTTCATATAATAATGGTTTGATAATGATGAACTCCTTTAGGTTTTTTTGTCTGGGAAGTTCTTTCTTTGACCTTTATTTCTAAATGATAGATTTGCTGGTAGAGCAATCTTGGCTGTAGGTTCCTGCTTTCATGACTTCAAATATTTTCTGCCAATCCTTTTTAGCCTGCAAAGTTTCTTTTGAAAAATCAGCTGACAGTCTTATGGGAACTCCCCTATAGCTAACAAACTGCTTTTCTTTTGCTGCATTTAAGATTCCCTTTTTATCTTTAAACTTTGGTATTTTAATTATGATGTACCTTGGAGTGGGCCTCTTTGCATCCATGTTGTTTGGGAGACTCTGTGCTTCCTGGACTTGCAAGTCTATTTCCTTCAACCAAATTAGAGATTTCATTCATTATGTTTTAAACAGATTTTCAATCCTTGATGTTTTTCTCCTCCTTCTGGCACCCCTATGATGTGGATATTAGAATGCTTGAGGTTGTCCCAGAGGATGCTTACACTGCGCTCATTTTTTTTTTGGGGGGGGGGATTCTTTTTTTTTATTGTTCTGATTGGTTGCTTTTTCCTTCCTAACATTCCAAATCATTAATTTGATTCTCAGCTTCATTAAATTTAGTATTGTTTCCTTATAAATTGTTTTTTATTTCAATTAGTCTATCCTTCACTTTTGTCTGGATCTTTTTTATGCAGTTGAGGCCTTCACTAAGTTCCTTGAGCATCCTTATAATCAGTGTTTGAACTGTGCATCTGATAGGTTGCTTATCTTCATTTGTTTAGTTCTTTCTTTGGAGTTTTTATCTGTTCTTTCATTTGGGCCATGTTTCTTTGTCTATTCATTTTGGCAGCTTCTTTGTGTTTCTTTCTATGTAGTAGGTAGGGTTGCTATGACTCCCTGTCTTGGTAGGTGGCCTAATGTAGTAGGTATACTGTAGGGTACAATGTCACATTTTCCCTTATCACTCAAACTGGGTACTCGAGGTACACTTTTTTATTTGGGCTGAATATACCCCTCCTTTTGTAGTTGAGCCTTGATTGCTTTCAGCAGGCCAATGGGAGGGATTTACCCAGGCCATTCAACTGCAAGGACTGGCTGTAATTGCTGGTGACCAACCTTTGCCCTCTGTGGAGGATTAGCTGTGTAGGGGCAGGGTGGTGGTGTTCCAATGTGATCTGTAGCTGTCTACTAGGTACATAGGCTCTGTATTTTTCCAAGTGGTGCAGGCCAAGGTCATCCCCCTCCTGTGTTGCGCCAGGGGCCACTCCTGTGTTGTGCCATAAAGCAACATGAGAAGGCTGCTACTTCTGCTGAGCTTGGAGTTTCCCAGGCAATGCTAAGCTGTGAATAGAGGCTGTTTGCTGCTAGTGCCAGGCCTAAAGCCACTTAGCAAGAGGTAAGATAGCTGGGGGTTACTGAGGCTGGCTACTGCTCATTTGAAAGGATTAGGAAACTGTGAAGCATGAGCCAAGACCAGCCATTCACGTGAAAAGTCGGTAACAGCTTGGGCGAGCCTATAAAATTGGTGATACAGAGTCTCAGGGGATCTCCATAGAAGGGCAAACAGTGTTAGCCAGGCTGATGGAGTCTCACATATGGTATCCCCTCCACTTTTGTGGCTGTTTGAGTAGATGACTCAAAAAAAGGGACAATGGCCTCTGCCCATGTTTCTGTGTTGGAGAAAGCCATCCCCTAGTTTCTCCTGCCTTGATGCCAAACACCTCAGTTCCTCATATGTGACAATGGTACCTTTCAAACTGCTACCTCAGTGCTGGAGCTCAGAGGGCATGAATCTGAGTAAGTCCACATGTGGGTTCTTTAAGGGGAACTTCTTGAGACTCCAGAAATTTCGTCCACAGACTCAATCTATGCCTGCTGGTTTCTACATCCAGAAGTTATGGGAACTTATCTTCCTGCCACTGTAACCCTGGGCTGGTGGCCTGATGTGGGGCTGGACTCCTCGCTCCCAAGATATCCCCCCCAATTTTTTATCCAACACGCGTGGGTATGGGACCAGCACATTCTACATCTCTGCCCCTCCAACCAATCTGTAAGGATGTGGTTTCTTTAATTCTGTAGTTGTTGGATTTCCATTCAACTTGATTTCTGACAGTTCTGGGTGATGGTTCACTATATTTTTATGTTGTTATGATGTTTTATATTTTTAGTTGTATTTTGATGTGACTATGCAAAGAGGTTTACCTATGCTGCCTTCTGACTGGAAGTCCTACATAAACTTTATAATTATGGAATATTAGACCATTATATTGTCAATAAGAATTTGAACTTTGGTTCATGCAAAACAGACTCAGGAATTCTATGTAGTGCTTACATGATCACCTAATTGTTATCTCTATGTGCTTTCAGAAAAGCTAGAGAATTGTAGCAGTATTTTTTATTTCCTTAATTAATGACTTATGATTTATTAACATTCACACATGAGGAAAACAAGTAGAGATGTATTAGAGATGATAATAGAAAGGCTGTTATGCACAGGATCAGAAAGTTTCTGGCTTGTTATGCCAAATACTTTTTATGAACTGTATCTGCTGGGAAATGCAGCTACTTTAATAAAGAGACTTAATTAAATAGATTTTATTTTAGAGTTTATAAACCTGAAATATGGGTTAATGAACAGATTGATGGGGTACAAGCAGAGAAATATTGGTTAGGAGAATGAGGTAGTAATTAATATTTTTTAAAAAAGAGATTACACTCACTATGATTCTAGTAATCAATGAGATAGATGAAATGGAAGGTTTTATGGTAGATTTCTACATGAGAAGTTCAGAGGGAAATAACTGGTCTGGCATATTTTATATTTCTTTATCTGACAACATTCTTTCTTATTCTACTTCTCCTTTCTTCAGGACAGCTGATTTTTTATTTCTATTTCTTTCATTGTTGTATCTACAGATGTACGATAATTCCTATTTCATATATGAATGCATAGAGGTGACAATCTGGGACACAGAGGACTACATATAATCAAATCTTATCTATTACCATTTATTAACTATTTTTTTTTGAGTTTTATCTCATAATTTTCAAAGCTTCTTAATAATTATATAGGCCAAGTCATAATTTAGTTATTCCTTGGCTTCTTTTTTTAAATTAAAAGTATGCTGGCGGAATTTCAATTTCACCATTTCCTAATATAAGACACAATGCACGGGTAATCACCATTGTGTGTGTGAATGTCTCCATGTATGCGTGTGTTTGAATCTTCAAGGAATATTGTGGGAGAAATGGAGTTACATGGAGTTTAAAACACATACTTTCTGAGTTTAAAAACCAACTTCATATTGAACTAACTCTCTGATTTAGGGCAAATTATTTAATCTTTCCACGCATCATTTTTCTCATCTCAAAATTAGGTAACAATAATACTCTCCTATAGTTTGTTATGAGGATTACATTTGTCAATTAAATTAACTATTGAGCTAAAGTAAATTATTTAATTTTTATAAAATGTTTAGAAAGTTGTTACCATCTTTTTTCAAGATGGCAGCATAAGTAAACATAGCACTTGAAACCTCCCACAATCATATGAACATTACAACTACATTATAGAATAACCATCATGGACAACTGCCTGAAACCTAGCTGAACAGAAGAAGCCACATTAACACTACAGAAGGGGCAGAGACACCATATGAGCTGGTCCCACACTGATGTGTGGCAGTTAAAAATTGTGAGGAATATCTCGTCTGTGGAGGTCCCACCTGAGGAGCTGAGGGTTCCAGCCCCACACAAGGCCTACCAGTCCAGTATTTCAGTGTCAGAAAGAGAAGTCACCGTGAAGAGGGTTAGCAAGAAACTAGAAAAATTACCTGGCAAGTGGAATGAGAAAACAGACAAATGTTTAAACGAATGGACTGAATGGCTGAGCAATTATAAGACTCTACCCTCCCTAACCAAAGATACCTAAGAGCAGATGGTTTAAATCACCTTAGTCAAGGAGATAGAAAATAAAAACAAACAATAAACCAATTAGAACTAGACTAATTTAAGATAGAAGTGTGTTCCAGGGAGGGAAATCCATGATGCAGTTAAAGAATTGTTGATCAAAAGATAAAGAAGTGTTAGGAAGATTGCTGCTAGACCTACACTCTTACCCAATTAATATTTTTTCTAAACCCCTTACTTATTCTTCCTTCTCCTTATGAAAATGTTGGCTTGAGATGTAATGTTACAATGGTTTTTAAGGGTACATATCCTGCCATCTTCTCAGATCATTGCCCATCTGAATAAAGCACCCATAAAAGTTCAATCCTTGTCTCTACTTATTGGTTCTGGCAGTGACAGGCAGCAAAAATGATGACTTTTCTGCTTTCACTTTCTTTCTATCACTGTCCCAAGCTTTAATAAGTTCACTCTCATTGTAACAGAGTGGTCAGGACAAATCACTGGAGAAGGCAGGGTGGGGGGGGAACCCCAAGGTGGAAGTGAAGATAGAAGTGGCTTGCCCTCCCTGTGAAGGGAAGGGCCACTAGAGAAGGGAGATCTCCTGAGGTAACCAAGCAGCTCATGACTCAACAAGAGGGAGATTGTACAGAGTATGTGTAGTTCAAGACTTTGCTCCCCTGCTTAACATGGTGTCAGGAAGAAGGGCAAAGACAAATAAGGCCAACACTGGCCCTAGTTGATTGAGAATTTGGACAATCCCACTGGCTTCCAGAGTGCATGATATTCTGGGAAAGGACTTTAAACAGAAGGTGAGTAGAAGCTCACTCTCTTGTCTCTTGGTCTCTTGGCTTCTGGGCCAGCTGGCCTTTGGGTTCTTGAGCTCTTGTTTTGCCCCACATGGGCAGGAGTGGCAAATGCTGGGACCACCTGAGGCTTATGACTTGCATGATTGGAAGCCAGCTCCTAGAGGCAGGTTCCCACCATGGGATGTGTCCCTCACTCAGCTCCCAGCCCTTGGGATGTTACGACCCAGTGCAGCATAATACATGGGTCCTGAACTGTTCCACTCTCTTGCTTTGAAGGCAGCACATGGAGGCATTAGTTGGAAAGTTCCTTGTAGATGGGACCTCACACACATGACCATCTGGAGTGATCTGGCAATGCACCCCAGACCCTGAGAGAGAGAAAAAGAGCTGCTGTGAGAGGATGGTGGTTCTGGCACCAGAGAGAGAGAGTGCCTAGAGCTGCAGAGATGAAGGCCTATTTGAGTAAAAACTTTTGGCCACAGATGAACAATAATGAAGAATGTCTGGATGTGGATTTGGACTTTAATCTCAATAGTGGTGGCTGGTTTTCAGTGCTTTGTGGAAGAGGTTGATTGAATTGGCTCAGAGCAGGAATTTTCCAGCCCCCTCAAATTGGGAACCTTGTTAATAAAAACCTATTTTCTTCCCCACCAATCTTTGTGTTCTATGTGTATATAGTGACTTTCGGCTGGACCCCATGCTGCCTGGTTACATCACTTTCACCTGGATTCCTGTCTTGAATTTTTTCTTGCATGTCTCAAGAACCTGGAGGTTGTTTGACATGGGTAAGATCTCACACCATGCTAGGGCAGAGCCAACCCTAGGTGAGGAAGTGGAAAGTAGTGCAGTAACACCCATAACATCTGGCTGTAAAAAACAACAGGATTGTTATGGAGGGTGACAGAGACTTCTGAAGTCCCAGGCCTTCCTCTTAAAGGGTCCTCACACAGCATTATGCTGACTCACTCACTCTGAGATCTAAGCACTGGAGCAACTGCACAAAAGGCACCAGGGACTTACTGGGAGCAACTGGATTGTTCGGCTTCAGGGTGAAGGCTGGAGGAGAGGCCATTGCTTCTTTGTTGAACCTGTCCCCCACAGAGATGTCAGGCAGATACCATGACTTAGTTTCCATCAACCTGACTATCATTGCTTGCCCTGCCTTGGTGATTTCCTGAGATGATGCCCCACCCAAGTTGAGGGCTCACCAAAGCCCTTTCTAGTGGCTTTTCCTATTAGTCATGGATGCCAGAACTATGGATGATAAGTTTAGGAATCTAAAGGAAAAAGCAATAAATTATGCATGGGGGCTTTTTACTTCCCTTTTTGCTTATTATTAGCACCTGCAAACAATTGATTGGAATCAGTGGGATGTAGGTTGTTCATGTAATCAGAAGAAAGATCTATGTTTTATTAAAGGTAACATGAAGGCAGTGTTTTACCAAAGGAAGAGAATATTGAACACTCCATTTCCATAGAGAAACTTTTGTAATCCCTATACATAACCCAGCCTAACAAACCTGCCTGTACCTTGACCTTTGTTTTATATTATTACCCGTATCTTTTTTTTTCTCTATGGGAGAACAGATAAATACATTTATAATGTACTTTCTCAATGTGTATATAGGGATTTGGGGTTGGGAATAGGGTTGGGAAAAGCGGTTTCTATTTGGTAGAGAGGACGTAAGACCCTTTTTCTGATTCAGTTTACTAGAGTATAACAAATTAATAAATTATGTTTGTTCTGACATAGTCCCAATATTTATAGTATGTCAACTTGGTACTGACTCAATATTTCCTGTATTACCCTATTTAAATTCAAGTTCTGTAGAGAAGACTAAATCTCTTCTCAGCATATATTCCTTAAACTCATTTCTCAAAGACCACAAGGGAACACCTCTCTCATGTTCAAAAAAGTTTGCTATTCAGCCTTGCTGTTGTCCTTAAATTTCCCTATAATGATCAAATGAGAATTTTTATTATCCAAGCTAATAAAAACATAACCTGATATAACTTCGAAATAACACTGTTGGAACAGAAATTTGTTGTTTTTGTGGTTGGATTTCTCTAGTTTTTCCTTATTAATTTTTTATTCCTAGCTACTACACAAAGATTTTTTAAAAATTAGGCCACAAATTTTAGATGTTCAGGCAGGTTGCTATGTTACATAAACATTACTTTAAATATGTTTAGACCTTTTTTGCCTTTTATTATCAGGGATTAGCCGGCATTTGTGAGTTTTTAATGAACTTATTTTCAACATAAAAGGACAGAGAATAGAGAATTCCTGTTGACATGTCTCTGTAACTTCAGGTTATGAAATAACTTTTTAATCAAAATAAGTAGAAAGCATTGGTAAACTTTAAAATGCATTAATATAATATGTACATATGTATATATGAATATATATGTACACACTGTGTATGTGTATAGCCTCAATAAACATAAGATAAACATATTAGGAGACCATGAAGGGAAAATAAAACAAACAGTTGTTCTTGGAAACAGCAGAATGCAGGCACCTTCCAGGATGCAGGTTCTAAGGAAGAAGTACCTAATGGGTAATTATACCAAAGAGTTTCCACGTGAGCTAAGTCTCATTGCTTAAAACCGTGGTCTGGGACTGGGCTTGTCATTCAAGAAATAAAACTTGAATTATTGGTTTTATGAGGTTTCAGCTAAAATGACATCACATGTCTTGGTCTAAGCTTAAAGAAGAAGGCTGTATTAAAGCTGGCTTGTGCCCTGAAGGAAGTTTCCATATCTGACTAACCTTCAGCTTTACTTTCTACTGGTTGTCAGGGCACAGGGAACAGGGTGAGATACCAGGACCCAACAAGTGGGTGCATCTAAGAAATACTTATCTCAAAGATAGGACCATGGAAAGTTGAACTGGCTGTAAATTTACTTCCCAGGGAAAGTTAAGAGAAATTTATTTGCTGGAAACTTGGTTTTAAGTGGAAGAAAAAAAGAGGGAAAAATATCCTATGAATTTTTCACAAGAGTTTGTAACCACAAACAGTCCTCATTTGGGTCTGCAGTCAAATTAATACTGCCTGAGTAGTCCAAAATGACTTGGGGCAAACACTGAATTTGAAGAAAATTCTTTTCTATGGTGTCTTCAAGTGTCTGGAATTTGCAAATGAAAGTTTTCTCTAGACCCACCTTCAATATGAGTTATGAAGAATTCCCACAAATAGGAAATGACATGTCAATGAATAAATCTTGACAGGCAATAGGCAACTGGATCTGACATCAAATACTACAAATATCGAGACAACATATAAATTATATTATATTTTATATATATCCTAATAATATAGTAAGATGACAACATATAAGCAAGGGACAATAACATTAATTAAAAGAAAAGAAAAAAATAGTCACAGACAATAGAAAATTCTAAATATTCTGAAAGACTTTAAAACACATTCCCAAAGACTCTAAAAACTAGATTGATATTTAAAATGTTTGGATGTATATAAGCAGAATACACATAGTTGAAGAGAAAATTCATAAACTAAAAGATAGAGATTAAGAATTTGTCTAGAACAAATACAAAAAGATGAAGATATGGAAAGTAATGAAAGAAGCAAAATGCAATAAATGATGACTTAAATTTTAATTTCACAATGAAGAAAAAATATACACAGATGCAATACATAAAGAAATACTGGCAAAGAATTTTCCATGGACAATTAATGATATCAAGTCTGAGATCCAAAAAGCCCAATAAATCCCAATCAGGCTAAATATAACTCATTAAATATATTATAATAAAAATGTATAATATAAAAGATGAAGAGAAGATCTTGAAAGGAACTTGCATAGAATATACAAATTATATACTTGTGCACATAAAAAATTGCAATGATGGTTTTTCATTGCCAAAAATGAATAGTAATGAAAAATACCTATAACAAGCTGAGTAAACAATTGCTTATATATGATACATTTATATGTCAAACAAATGTGTGTTTTAAGAATGAAAACTAATAATCTGCAACATGGGTACTTTTGGTATTTGTTTGTTACAAATATCTAAATCAAATGCTTTGTGATCAGACTGTGATGTGTTTATCATATGTCCTTTGGGATGTTTCAGCCAATTTTGGCATATATTTCTAGTTGCTTCCCTGGTATGTCATCTTCTATGTCAAGAATATCCTATTTTTGTCAGATTAGGAAGGTGAATTATTTTTAAAATCTCTTATAAGTGTTCTTACAACTAGGACAGTCCATGTTCCACAGCCTGGTCATTAATAAATAAGCAGATGTTGCTCAATGGGCTCTGAGAAGACTCTTGAAAAAGAGGGCGATTCTTACCTGGATTCTTCTCCACGTGTTTTTTTTTTTTTTTTTCTTCTCCTCCTACTTCTTGCCTTGCAAGGAGATGCAGTACCTAGCAGTAAAAGAACCATCTTGTGACCATTAAGATGAAAGGCACAGACTAAAGAGTATCCTGCAGAAAATTCACAAATGATTCTGGCCTCCCTAGAGGCTTCTTTGAGTGTCTATACTAGCCTTGAATTTGTTATTTCCAGACTTCCTATTACATAAAAAAATAAAACTGATCATTGGTTTAAAAAAAGAATGAAAGTGTGCAAAAAAATTTCTGAGAAATAAAACAGAATTTAGCACCAATAAACCTTTATCAAAAGAAATTCCAAAAGATATATTTTGGGGGTTAAGAAAAGTAATCTCACAGTCCCAATGGATTCTTATTAATAAGAGATTCCTGATATGACCTATGAAAAATGACTTTTGTGCTCAAATAAATTTAAGGAAAGCCAAACTTGTTCAAGATTTGCAATAAAAGAAGTGTATGAAAGGATCTGACAAATAACAGAAAAGAAATCTGTTAAAGTTAAATTAGTGTTCCCCAAATCTAACACCATAGAACATTTTTAAAATCAATGAGTCATTGTTAATATCTCAGAGAAAATACTTCCGGGAATGTAGAACTATGCTTTGAAAACAATAGCTTAAAATATTTCTAAACAAGAAAACAAACAAATAAAGCCCACAAGGAGAGATCAGTAGACATGGAAAGCATGCGCACACACAACAGAGCCAAGTTGTGTTCCTAAACGGCAAGCACCTCAGTAACACAAATCCCATACTTCCATAGATGTAAACATTTAATATTAATCAGATAAAATAATAAGTCATGCTCCGTATGATTATAAGCAAACGTAAAAGACACTGAAAACAAAGAGAGTAAAGTATTTACTACATAAATCTTCTTTGCAATTCAAAAAGAAAAAATAACCATAAAATTTAGTAAAGGGAAAAAATTTAGATTTAGACAGATTTGTATATATTCAGCCACTTTTCTAGTTAGAAGTTAAAATGTTAGAAAGTATTATATTAACTTGTTGTTTGTAGAATACAATTAAGTAAAAACAGATTTGAATTCTGCGTTCAAGTTCAGCAATTCATAGCTCTATAACCTAATCTTATTTTCCACAAATAAATAAATGATAGAAAAACTACCAGAAAGAATTATTGTATTAGGAAATCATATAAAACTGTTCACAAATACACAAGTGTTCTATAAACAGTGGAAGTACAATATTTTTCAAATGGAAATTTAAATTATAAAATTAAAAATATAGCAAAAAGTATAGTGAATAGTATAGTAAAATCTGTAATCTTACATATTTTGGAAGGGAAGAAAATGTGTATAAATTTTCTATAGAGATATTTGGCATTATATATCAAATAATTTATAATGTGTATTCAACTGACCCCAGAATTCCAAATTTATGAATTTATTAAGACATATTTATGTATTTGAAGATAGCTTTATTTTCAGTGATGTGTATTGCTTTTTTTTTTGCTGCAAGAGATACAATTTCAGATACATAAAGAAATATTTGTAGCTATGTGTACATACACCGGTTAGTATAGATACATATTCTAACACCTAAAATTTCAAGTGCTGTCTTGACACCTTGGAGTCCCACGGAGCCCTAAACAATTATGAAATCCCCAGTTATGACCTCACCAGCCAGCTGGTTCCCTTATGAGCCAGACCAACAGCACTTTATCTGTTCCCCAAACTACCAGGTTTAATTCCACAGGCTGGCACATATTCTTGCCAGCCTGTGGAATTAAAACATTCCACCCTCCAGTAAAGCCAGGGAACAAGTTACCTTCTTGTTGCTACAAAACCTACCTCCCACAGTCTCTGTTGGTTCACTTTGTTCTTAAGCGCAAGCCCTGTGTGTCCTGAATGGCATCTGTTGTCCTTTCCAAAACTGTGTGTGATGAAGAAATTGCTGTCAGCCTCATTTGCCCAATGTTGGGTGTTGTATAGTCAATATCTCATGTTATTTATGGTGGAGGGGGGATCCTTTCCTTTCACTTGTGAGGTGAATAGGAGGGAAACAGAATGCATGCATATTTTCTTACTTTATTCACTGAGAAAACCTAGAAACAACGGCACCTTGGTAGCAATTAGCAAACCTAGCACGCAGGTCTAGGTTTCTAATACTATTCTGCACTGAAAGGAAGCAGGCTTCCTTGGAGAATTTGCTGATTCTAGGGCTGGGTTAGGAAGTATACAACGTGTATCTAGAACATCTTGTTATGCCAGAAAGGAAAAAAAAAAAAAGGAAAAAGAAATTTTGCAGTGCAGAAACCTAGGAAACATTGACTAGGCCAGGTGATCAAGGCCAACACTGTCAGTGACATGCCGTGTTCATAGCAGATAAGAATGACACTTCACTTCTGTGGTCTTCCTGCCAACAATCCAAAACCCCAGTATACTTGTGATAAAACCATAACTCACAACAAAATTGAGGGGCTTTCCACAAAATACTTGACTGGTACTACTCAATCTGCCAAGTTCATCAAAAACAAGGAATGTGTGAGAAACTGTCATAGCCTAAGGGGCCTAAGGAGACATGATGACTAAAGTGATGTGGTATCCTGGGTGATATTCTGGAATACAAAGGTGATATTTGAAAAAAAAAAAAAAAAACTAAGGAAATTTGAATAAAATATGGACTTCAGTTAATAATGTATCAATACTGATTCATTAGTTGTGACAAATATACATTCCTAAGACAGTGTTTAAAATAGTGGAGACTAGGTGTGGAAAGTCTCTGTACTACTTTGCAGCTTTTCTGAACATCTAAGGCAATTCTAAAAACAATTAGAGTATTTAAAATATTGAATAAGATGTTAGCCTCATTAATAACATTACAACAATGTCAATTTCTTGGTTTCGATAGTGTACCGCAGTTATGTGGCTAGGTGAGACTATACTCCTTTGGCAACTCTCTGAGTGTAACTATTTCAAAATTTTAAAAAGTTAAATATTCTTTCTCTAAGGATATATGTAACTTAATTTTTCTATAACAGACCTAAACTGTTAGGCTAAATCCTGTGAAATGGCCTATATTTGACTATTATTAACCTACAGACCTGGCAATTTCACATTCATCATATAACACTATTATGAGTTCCTGTTTGAATAATGGAAAGAATCTGACAGGTAAATGTGGAGCCCTCCAACCATCCCTCATTATTGTAGGAGTTGTCACACACTAACTAAGGCACAGGGAAGGAGGCTTTCTTTTGCCAACCTTCTAGGACTGGTCTTCTCAACAGCTATTTCTTTGGACAGATCTTGGACTTGTAGTCGATCCACTTAGTACCTGATGAGTTGCTCTTGTTCTTGATTTAAAGGTCATTTGTTCTGGTTCTTTCTGCTAACTTCAATGTACTGCTCAGAGAACCCTGTTATTCTTTGGAATAATGACTGTAGTGACCACAGAAAAAATCATAGGGCCATGTATACCCTTGAAGTACACAGAGAGAGTTCCACTTTCCCTGGGCCAGAGTACAGAATATGAAATGGCAGTTTGTCTCAACTCTCTATTACTAGTGACAAAATAAGATTATCTTCTGATAATCATATTGCCTCCTTCTGCAACTTTTATAGGCAGTAGAGCATGACATCAATCTGAGATTTCTGGAAAAGTCCACAGTAGGGTGGGCATACAGTATCTACCCAATTTTGTCTCTCCCTTATATTTCTTCCTCCTCACACCGGTCTCAGGATTTTACCCAAACAGATGTAGGAATCCTACCTCTGATTCATCACGTTTCCTTTTTGTGCATTCTTTTAGGGACTAAGGTTTTGAAAATCACAATTCATTTATTTGGTACTGTTAATCCCGTTCCCTAAACAATGGGTACCTCCTGATTTATTTGCTGGAATGCAGTTGGATGGGTGCCAGAAGCATAGAGTAATTAGATATAGCGGCAAACCCCATTATTCAATAGCTCAAAAATAGAATGTGCTATATTTGTTCCTGTGGTAAATATTCATATGGCAACAAGAAAAACATGCTCCTCTTCCATATCTTCCTCCCCAGGTTCTTATGCCTTAAGCATGTAACTCTATTTCTACCTCTTCTCCCAGGACTAAGTTTATTTTCATCAGAAATTGTTGAAAATTGCATTTATCTTTTCTTCCTAAAATCTGACAGTTTCCCTTGGTGGGCAGGGTAGCATGGGAACATAAACAAATATTTCAAAAGCATTGTTATTTGGAAGTATTCTTAGTAAGGGAGAAAAAAAAGCCCCTTTTTTCTGTCTTTGTAACATTAAAACAATAGCGAGTGAGTCTTAGTCTCTGTCCTTTGTTTCTTGGCCTTGATAAATTACTTTTATTGAAGATCCAGTAAAAATAGAATATTGATTTGGGCCATAAAGAAGATGCTTCCAAGGCTTTCAAACCCATAAATTTCATCACATTTATCAGTCTGAGTGTTTCATAAATTTTATCTAAAATTGACTAGAGACATTAATATTTCAGCTAAACCATTTGTTCAAAACACTAAATACATTACTATTTTATCTTCCAAATTTACTACTTTTTTCAAAAGATTTCAATATTTTAAAATTCATTGGTTAAATTTCCACAGCTTTGCTGTAAAATTAACTATATAATAAGGATAAAATCATCATGCCTTAATTTTTAATGAGAAAATATCTATGACACTCATGAAAAAATATTGCAAAGTCTCATCTGTGGATGATGCATGTTAGATGACAGTGCTTTTGCTAGTTGTAGCATCATCCCATTGGTGCAATTAACCAAGTGTCACTGCTGGTCTTTTTGCCATATTTTTCTCAAGCACTTCTTTGTTCACTCAACTTTATGGTCTAGAGGAGCAATTTGCAGCCTTTTTCATCTCATGGAACACATAAGCTAATTATTAAAATTCTGTGGCACACCAAAAATATGTTTTTTGCCAATCTGACAAAAAATAGATATAATTTTGAGTCATTCACACCAGACAGTTATTGTTGTGTTGGTTGTTATTTTTAAATTGAAAAATCTAAGAGAGAAGAGGTCTGTGCCCTTGACTAAATAAACAAGTATTGCTGTTTTAAAATATTTTACAGCATACTGGTTGAAAATTCTAGTCTACTAGTTGCTTCAAGTTGGGCTCAGGGTAAAGATACTCTTCCAGTTCTTATATATTCAAATAATATATAGCCTTTATATTTGAAAGAGTTTGGCTGTCTACAAAACACTTGGGTTAACTTATTTTCATCAGGATCTTGAAGATATCCCACCGTTCTATCTTAGCATTTAGTGAAAAACAAAACAAAACTTTGAGGTCAGCATGATGTTTTCTTCTAGCTACCCAAATTATTATAATTTATTTCTTAAGGTCTGTATATTTATTAGAATATTTTAAGAATAGATTGTTCTGAATCAGTTTGCCTAGCACTGATGGTGAGATCTTTGTGTTTATAGATCTAAGCCTTCTTTTAATATATCTTTAAAATATTAGTCTCTTCTATTATTATTTTTTCCTTGGGAAAGAAGATTCTCCTTTGTGCTGGTTCTCCTATATCTATCCTCTTTATTTATCATTAGATCCCTTATACTTTCCAACTCTTTTTCATATTTTGTATGTTTGTATATTTTGGTATAATTTTGCATATTTTAAAAAAGTTTCTATCCCATATGTTTCATGACATATTTTCCACAATGTGTATTTTCCCTTGCATTTCTTGTGATTGTCCCCTCATTTTTGGGATGGTTTTATTTCTACTCCCTCCTAACTCTGGCCAGTCCATGTTTCATCTCTAGTTCTCCTGCCATCGCTTTCCTTGTTTTTTCAACTTTTCTTCTGAAAGGCAATCATGCCACTTTTATTTTTTGTATATTCATGGTGATATTATTTATATGAATTATATCCTCTCAATGATATACTTTTTCAATGAAAAGTCTACTGTTTTTAACCTTTTTAAAAAATCCTCATTTTTGATGTATTGTTTGTATTTATGCTGTGCCAATTTCTATTTTATCACAGATCATGAAAAGACTTGAATTTCCTGGACCTGCCATTTATACAAATGGTGGTGGTGAAGGAAGGAAACATAATGGCCAAGTGAGAATTCTGGAAGAACTGATGTTTATACCTAAGCACTAAGCACTCCTCCCTCTTCCTCTCTTGCTTTCTTTGATCAAAAGAGGTACCAATATGATTGTCACAGTCCTTGTGCCCAAAAAGAAATGCCCTTGCATCCCACCACTGCAGCAGAATATAAATGCCGGTGCTTAGATTTGCTTTCACTTTGATACTCTCATCAGTCTCTGATTCTCTCCTTCCTTATTTCTCCAAAGGTTCTTCCAACCTAGTTACTTTTGGCACATGTGTATTTGGAAATCTGTGGATTCTGGCAGTTTCACTAAATATGGTATTTTCAGGGTTTCAGTTTACTTTTTGCATATGGATTGTGGACAAAAAAGGAGGTTCTAAGGAAGATAACCTCACAGGGTGATCTGATCATAAATTTCTGACTGGAAAGGTCATGGTGGGTAGTCATTCTCCAGGCCTATAACTTCTTTAGTAAAAGTCTTATATTTGCATTAAGCAAGCCCTGTCCATTGTTTCTGTGCACCTAAGTTAACACACCCTTGAAATGCCCCTTCTTCTAAAGGATGACCACCCTGAAGAGAGTTAGTTTTGTTAACTGCTTTGTAATCTGATCCCCACCTCACTTTTTTACATCCTCATGTAATCTTTCTTACCTTCCCTCCTTGATTCCAAATACATAAAAGAAGCTGCAAATTGTTATTTCTTGGGAGCAATTGTCTCAGTCTGTTGAGATCTTGCTTCCAGGAGAATCCTGTTTGGCATAAACACATTTTGTAAAAATTCTCTACAAGTTTGGATGTTCTTACACAACAGGATGATTTCTAGCAGAGAATGAGAAATGCTGAATCATCAGCTATGTTCCTACCTGAAGCCCCAACAGTGTCCCTTGTAAATGGGGAGTTCAGATACAGGAAAAATGTGTATATGTATAAAATATGTATATATACATATAAAAATGTGTATGTAAGATCTCCAGTCTTTAAAACTCATGTAGAGAAATATGTTGAAATAAGGAAATTAAAACATATCTTAGAAAAAACTGGATTTTGAATCTTTTCTATATGCAACTAATTATGTAAATACATAAAAAGTTTTTAGAATTATACATTGATGGTAACAATGATCTAATGAATTGCTTTAATTTTTCTTATATGTCTGAATCATATACTTTTCAACAATAAAATGTATGACTTTGTTTGAAAAAAAGTTACTTATAACAGCATTTTATATTTAGACTAGTTATGTATATTTTCTTAAAGTTTTATTTTCTAACTAAAGTTTATTATTTTCTTTTTTAATTTAAGAAAGCTATTTGTCATTCTAAATTCAGGTAAAATTTTAATTTCATATTCTAATTTTTGTGGTTTCTATGCTTTAATTCTTAAATTTAACTCTGTGAATACTGTTAATAATTAAATATCCCAGCATCATTTATTAGATTATCTTTTTTTGCCCACTCAATTGAAATGCTACTTTATACACATTAACAGTGATTCTCAAATTTAGTTTTTCTCTGATGTAACTGTTATGCCATCAGAAATGCTACTGCACTATGGCTTGCTGCATGCATAAGGCAGTTCCTGTGTGTGCAATAACAGCAAGGGATACTTACTGTAACTCCATTGCTTTCCCCCATGATCAGTGATATATAATAGTTGAGAATCTATGGACCTGGTTTTTGTATATTTTGTCATGTTTTTGTTTTTTAATCATGCTTCTGTCTATTATATCAAATATGCTTATCATATTTGGTAATTATTATAATTTAACCATATATTTTAGATCTAAAAGAATGAGGCATCCCCTATATTTTTTTTCAGTTTTTTTTTTTTTTTTGGTGAATTTATTTTCCAAGATTAAATTTATAATTGTTTGGACATGTTTTTTATGTTTGAGATATACCTGTAATTGTCTTTATTAATTTAACTTATATTATATGTACAAGGTCTGTCTGGAAGATGTCCAGTCATTGTTAACATAATGAGAACAGTTTGCACAACATTGAGGTAACCTAGCAGCCAAGGAGAGTGGACAGGAATATGCAGGTGTGAACAATGACGACTTCACTGTACTAGTTAGTGGGGGCAGTGGAAGCCCTTGAGTGAGCAAATGTAGTGTGTGGCTGTCCCATTCAAAATGAATGAGTGAGTAGAGCAATGAATCTGCATCAGATTTTGTGTTAAGCTTGAACATTCCTTCACAGAAACTATTCAGATGATTCAGAAAACCCCAGCTATGGGTAACTGGTGATTGGCAGCTTCATCACAACAACATGACCACTTATGCATCACGTCTTGTGCAGAGTTTTTGGTGAATCATCAAATTACCTAGGTGATTCAGCCCCTCTATAGCCCTGATTTGGCACCTTGCAACTTCCAGCTTTTCCCAAAACTCAAATCACCTTTGAAAGGGAACAGATTTCAGACCATCAATGAGATTCAAAAAAATCTGATGGGATAGCTGATGGCAATTGGGAGAACTGTGTGAGGTTCTAAGGTGCCTACTTTGCAGGAGACTGAGGCATCATTGTCCTATGTATAATGTTTCTTGTATCTTGTATCTTCTTTAATAAATGCCTCTATTTTTTGATATTACATGACTGGATACCTACTAGATAGGCCTCCTACATGTACAGACACAAAATGTGTAGTTTTATATACATATTTATAAGTATGTGTTTATATGCTTTTTGGACAGTCTACTCTCAGTCTGGGCCTCTAGACATTTACCCAAAAGAATATTGAAGTCTACAAAGCAGAATGATCTACCCAGGTTTGCTGTTTCATTTGACCCAAGGAATTGAAAGCAAATAAATATCTAATACCCATTAATGGATGAATCAAGAAATATCAATCAGAAAATTACCACTGGAACAAACTTCCTGTAAAATGGCACAGTAGACAAACGCTGTGCTTACCTCCTTTCATGGCCACATCAAAATGACAAGTTATGGAAAAATCAACCTGGAAAACCATTTGAAGACTAGCTGAACAGAAGTTCTATAACTAAGGATATAAGAAAAACCATGTCAGACTGGTAGGAGGGGCAGGGATGTGAAACAAGCTAGTTCCACACCCATTATGTGGTGGCTGAGGATTGGGGGCTTCTCTCAGCTGCAGAGGTTACCTGTGAGGAACAAGGGGTTCCAACCCCATACCAGTCTCCCCAACCTGAAGCACTAGTGCTAGGAAAAGGCTCCACAGCATCTGGATGTGAAAGTAAGCATAGATTCCACCTCTTAAGGTGAGACAGAGGGCTGTTAGAACCCGTGTTCCCTTAAAGGGCCCCCCCCCACACTCACTCACTCACAGGCACTCACCATAAGCTCCAGCAAAGGGACAGGAGCTTGAAAGGTGCCAGAGACAAACAGAGAGAAAATGAATTTTATGGCTTCAGGGTGAAAACTGTAGGGGCAGCCACCATTATTGCTGTATTGAGCCCTCTGTCCATGTGTCAGGCTGGCACCAACAATCCTGTGTTGAGCCTCCCCCCACATAGCTTACAGGTGCAGGTGGGCACCAAATCTGAATCTGCTTTAACCTGGTGAATACACTCACCCCACTCTGATTACTCCTTGAGACTTTGCCCCAGCCAACTAGTGTGTCACTGGCACCTCTTACAGCTAGCAAGAGAGAACTGGTCTCAGGATACCCTGTATCTTTTGTTGAGAAGATCCAGGCTGGATACTGGTGGCAGCCTCACACAGATCTCATTGCGGCCTCTTCCATGTATCTCCCTGCCCAGCACAGGAAGCTGAATACCAAATCATGTTGTAGCTCCTATAAGGTTGAGTCTAAAAAATAATATAAAAGATCACTAAAATCAAGAGCTTCTTCTTTGAAAAGATAAACAAGGTTGCTAAACAAAAAACAAGTGATGAACATGTGAAGAAAAGAAAACCCTCATGCACTGTTAGTGGAAATTGGTATAGCCAAAATGGAAAACAGTATGGAGATTCCTTAAAAAAATTAAAAATAGAACTGCCTATGACTCAGCAATTGCACTTCTATGTTTATCTGAAGAAATCTAAAACACTAATTCAAAAAGATAATGCATCCCTATGTTCACTGCAGCATTATTTACAATAGTCAAGATATGGAAGTAACTTAAATGCCCATCAATAGATGACTGATTTCACTCACATATGGAATCTAATGAGCAAACTGAACTAATACACAGAATAGAGACAGACTCACAGATAGGGAGCAGGCTGATGGCTCTCAGGAAGCTGGGGGGAGGGCTTGATAAAAAAAAAGAAAGAACTCATGGATACAGACAACAGTTTTGGTGATCATGGAGGTGGTAGGTGGAAGTGGAAGCAGGCATAAGGGGGATAAATGGCAATTTAAAAATATAATAAAAATAAACTATTTAAAAATAAATAACTGAATAAAGAAGTGGTACATGGATACAATGGAATATTACTCAACCATAAAAAAGAATGAAATTTTAGCATTTGTGACCACATGGATGGTCCTGGAGAGTATTATGCTAAATGAAATAAATCAAAGACAATACCATATAATTTCACTTGTATGTGTAATCTAAAGAACAGAATAAATGGAATCAAAAGAACAAACAAAAGAGAAACAGACTTATAGATACAGAAGAAACTGATGGTTGCAAGATGTGAGGAGGACTGAAAGACTGGGTGCAAATTATGAAGGGATTAAAAAATACAAATTGGGAAAAAGGTACAGGAAAGAGGAAGCATAATTGGTAGGCATTAAATAGATGGGGAGAGGTCAAAAATGCTATAGGAACAGAGAGGTCAAAGAACTTATATGTACAACCCTTGGACATGAACTAAGGGGAGGAATGCTGGAAGGTTGGGGGGTGTAGGGTGGAGGGGGGATAAAAAGGGAGAAATCGGAAAAACTGTAGCAGCATAATCAATAAATTATACTTTAAAAATACAAATTGGCAGTTACAAAATAGTCATGGGGATGTAAATTGCAGCATAGGAAATAGTGTCAATAATATTGTAATAAACATGTGTTGTGCCAAGTGGGTATTAGACGACGTAAGTTATATAAACGTGCAGTCACTATGCTATGCACCTAATATTGTAAGTCATCTATAATTTAAAAAACACAAAAATTAAAAAATTAAAAATATAAATTACCTTAGAGCAATATATATAAAAGATAAAATTGAAATAAACTAATAAATGAAATGCAAAAAGAAAAAAGGAATGATATATTTCTCTCACCAATAAGTTAGCCCAATTTTGATATCCCTGCTCATTTTGTTAAAGTGTGTCCTCAAATATTTATTTCAGACATGGAACATGTTGATTTAATCTGAATCCTAGAATGTCCTAAGATGTCCTTTGTTCAAAATAATGAACGATATTTTTTAACCATATAGAAAAATTTTGGACTGTGTATCATTTCTCTCTGTAAGTTTAAATGAACATATGTGTATATTACATCAACATACATGTCAAAAGAACACAGAAAATTATAGCACTCTGTAAGTGATGACTAAGCTTTCATGTGAGAAATTCATCCTATATTGAAATAGTTTTCTTTGTAATAATAAACTTGGCTAATATCATACTGGAGTAGATCCCAGTGTTGGGGACAGCCTATAATTCCAGTGTTCCATCCAGTTACTTACAACTTGTACATTTAAAGCAGTCTGACTTGGACCATAAATTAGATGGTTACCTTATTTACATGTTCATTTCAGGATATTTTTCTTATATTACTTCTTTAAATATTACTTTGATGCAAAAATTCCTGAATTTTCAATAAAAATTCTCTTCTTGAATTGCCTACACATGACCTAAAAATCACTAAGGTTTTTATTTGCTTTCATGATATTCATTGTTTGTGTTCTTTTGTTCTTTGCTTTTCTGTCACTAGTATGTGTGGTTTCAATAGTAACCATACTACTTTTTAAATATCCTATTGAACAAATATTTTAACTTGTAATACATTTTTCCTAATCTTTATTCGGTGCTCTAGCTATATTTTCCTTATAGTCAAAATTAATTTTTAAATAAAATTTTGCCATAAAGATACCTTAGAATTAAGAAAAGCTTCTGACATCTGTTCCCACATGTAAGGAAATTGAAAGTTTTACACTCTATTCTAACAACAAATAAAAAGCTGAAAAGCCTGAAAAATTAAACTCTTTTTAGTTTCATAAGAGGGGAGGACACAGGCCAAAACAAAGCCTCTAGAGTCTTAGCCTATCTAGGCAAATACAGGGAGTCAAGCTTGCCAGAGGAGAGAGACATAAGTGAAAACTGCAGGGAACCAGTGTTGGATAGGAAAACCTGAATTGTAATTGACGAAGTGGGGTGTCAGTGTGCACAAGCCTGAGATTTAAACTCCAGGGGAAAATAAGCATAGACTATTTCTCACAATACTGTGAGAATTACTTCAAGGAGCTCAGCCAGGTTCTGAGTGTAAATATTGGAAGGAATTCCCTCTTGCTTCCTGCAAAAGAAGGTGAAAAGGAATCATTTTGAAATATGCCAGAGCCCTCTGTTTTGTTTTTTTTTTTTAAATCCTCACCCAAGGATATGTTTATTGATTTGAAAGTATGTGTGTGTGTGTGTGTGAGAGAGAGAGAGAGAGAGAGAGAGAGAAGTGAGAGAGAAACATCAATCAGTTGCCTTTTGTACATGCCCCAACTAGGGATCAAACCCACACCCTAGGTATGTGCCCTGACCAGGGGTCAAACCTGCAATCTTTTGGTACATAGGGCAGTGCTCCAATCAACTGAGCCACCTAGCCAAGGCCTGCTCTTTTTTTTAAGCCTTATTTTTATTTTTGACACTATTATAGATGTCCTCATTTTCCCTGTTCTTAACAAGGATGTGCTTTCAGGGGAAACTAGTTATCAAAAGCCTAACCTACTGGGACATCATCAGAGCCTAACTGACCTGGGGAGGGGAGGGAAACATCCAACTGCAGTCTACTCTGGCCACTCTAGCCATTCTGTACTGCTTAAGGGGGGAGGAAAAAACAATTGACAAATGCTTGTAAAATTTGCAATCCAGAGACATAGACTCACTAAAAGACTATGACCTAATCATATGTCTATAAAATGCTTTTCCTGTACCTATACAACACCACCACATAATTAAAGATCTATTTATAGCAGTTCCTTTTACCTAGCACCTCATGTTTGGCTATCAAGAAAAAATTACAGAGAAGACCAAAAGTCAAAAAACACAATTTTTAGAGATAGAGAAATTATCAGAACCACACCTGGCAGATATGTCAGAATTATCATACCAGGAATTTAAAATGACCATTATTAATATGTTAAGAGCACTAATGAATAAAATAGATTGCATTCAAGAACAGATGGGTATATTATTCTCCAAAACCAAAAGCAAAGAGAACAAAGACTGGAAAAAAACAGAACAGAATATCTAAGAACTGTGGGAAAAAACTATAAAGGGTGTAGAATATGTGAAATAGAAATAGCAGAAGGAGAAAAAAAGACAGGAACTGAAGACATATTTAAAACAATGATTGAGAATTTCTCCAACTTAATGTCAGACACCTAACCATAGGTCCTAGAAGCTCAAAGAACACCAAGAATGATAAATACCAGTAAAATTACAGCCAGGCATAATATTTTTAAACTAAAGAAAATTCAAGGCAATAAAAAAGAAATCCTGAAGAAGCTAGAGGAATATAACAACTTGCAAAGATAACTACATCCAACTTCTCATTAGAAAACATGGAGGCAGGAAAAGAGGGGAATAAAATATGTAAAGTGTTGAAAGAATCCCTGTATCCTTGAATTCTGTACCCTGTGAAATGAACCTTCGAATGTGAAGGAGGAAGAAAGACTTTCTCAGACATCTTTCTTCATCCCCTTCCATCTGGCAACCATCAAAATGTTTTCTGTATCTATGTTTGCTTCTGCTCTTATTGCTAGTCTATTTTATTTTTTAGATTCAAAATATTTATTCAAAATATTGTATATAATATTTTATTGTTCATATTTTTGATCTTTTTTTCCTCATTCATCTTAAAGAAGACCCTTTAACATTTCATGTAATACTGGATTGGTGGTGATGAACTCCTTTAGCTTTTTCTTGTCTGGGAAGCTCTTAATATGTTCTTCAATTCTAAATGATAGTTTTACTGGGTAGAGTAATCTTGGTTGTAGGTCCTTGCTTTCCATCACTTTGAATATTTCTTGTCATTTACTTCTGGCCTACAAAGTTTCTGATAAAGAATCAGCTAACAGTCTTAGGGGAGCTTCCTTGTAGGTAACTAACTGCTTTCTCTTGCTGCTTTAAGATTACTTGTTTATTATTATTATTTTAACTAATTGTTTGCATTTCAATGATGAAGTGCTTTGGTGTGGGCTCCTTTGTGTTCATCTTGTTTGGTATACTCTGTGCTTCCTGGATTTGTACATCTATTTCCTTCCTAGGTTAGGGAAGTTTTTTGTCACTATTTTTTCAAATAGGTTTTCAAATCTTGCTCTCTTTTCTCCTTCTAGCACCCCCATGGTGTGAATGTTAGTATGCTTTTGAAGTTGTCCGAGAGGCTCCTTATACTATCTTCACTTTATTGGATGCTTTTTCTCCTTACTGTTCTGTTGGGTGTTTTTTGCTTCCTTATATTTCAAGCTACTGATTTGATTCCTGGCTTCATCTACTGTACTGTTGATTATTTATAAATTATTCTTCATTTCAGTTACTGTGTACTTCATTTATGACTGTTTTTAATGGCTTTTTAAGTCCTTTTTTATGCAGTTGAAGTTTTCACTAAGTTTCTTGAAGTTCTCACAAAGTTCCTTGAGCATCCTTATAACCATTGTTTTGAACTCTATATCTGGTACTTTGCTTGCTTTCATTTCGTTTAATTATTTTTCTGAAATTTTTCCTGTTCTTTCACTTGGGATCTTTTTCTTTGTATCCACATTTTGATTGCTTCCCTATGTTTGTTCTTATGTGTCAGGTTATAGTGGCTACATCTCTTGGACTTGATAGAGTGGCCTTGAATAGTAGGTGTTCTGTATATCCCAGTGGCATAGGCACTGAGCTGGGAGTTCCAGGTACACCTCTCTGCAAACTGTATGGTCTGCCCAGTTGTAGTTGAGTCTTGATTGCTGCTGGCATCACTGAAAGGGATTGATCATCAAACTGATCATCTGTGAGGACCAGCTTTGACTACATTGAAGGGATTGCTGTGCAGGAGTCAACCTTACAGAGCAGGAGACGCTCCAGTGGGGCTTTGGTGCTCTCCAAGTTTTCCCCTTGAGTGTGTCACTTCTGGGGGTGGTAGGGTTGTAATTCAGCCTGTTCTGAAGCTGTCCACCAAGTGCACTGGCCCTGGGCCTTTCTAGGAAGTGCAAGGTCAGCCACTGCCTATTCCCTGCTGTGGCCACATGGTGTGAGCTGGAAAGTGATCTGTAGATGGCTGCTACTCTGGGCTTGAAGGTACCCAAGACAAGCCAAGTTGTGAACCAAGGTTAGCTGTTGCTAGTGCCAGGCCTAGGGCCACTTAGCAAGAGGTATGGGCCAGACTGAGGCTAGATGCTATTTGTTTGCAATTTGTGAACCTTTGAGAATTATTAGGAAGGGTTTCAGCAGGAGCCAAGGTGATGCAGACACCAGCCCGCAGTGTCCATGTCATTATGGATGAAATGAGACATTCACACGGACTACTGAGTCCGGTGGACGAAAAGGGACAGCATGGCTTTTCTCTCAAGGGGAGCAAAAGCCCGTGGCCTCCGCCATGACAGGCCTTTATTGGGTTACTCGACACATTACATGATTGTCCTCATTTACTATGCACAGGCTTGCTTTAGGTGGTTACCTTTTACAGACAACAGGAGCCAATGCTGCTAATCATATCACAGAAGAAGGGTATTAGCAAATGAAGAGGGTAAAGTGGTTGAGCTGCTTACACCCATCTTAGGAAGGTTTAGCATGGATTTTAGGAAGTTACAATAAGCACTTGCTGTCCGAATTCAGGGTGAGGGAGTTTTAGCAAAAGCAAGTCTCAAAGCGGCCTAGGTTTGATTCATAGCAGGCCTGATTCCCCATGGGAGAACCTATCCGTGGGCATGGGTCCTGTGCCTCTTTGAGTAGGAGCTGGGCCCACGCCATGCAGAATGGTCTCCTACACCAAGGCAGGCAATTTCTATGGAAAACCCAGAAGTTCTTTACAAAGAAGAAAAACAATGTTTTAAAAACTTAGATCTACATAAAGGAAGAACATTTAAGAGGGAATAAGTGAAGGTAAAATAAAACTTTTTATTTTTCTTATTCTTAATTGATCAAACAGATACTGATTTTTTAAAAAATGAGACCAATAATGTATTTGACTATGTATGCTTATGTATATATTTAATGTATATATGCACTTTTGCATGCTTATATATAATTGAAAAAATGACAGCAATGGCACAGGGGTGGGAGGAAGGGGTGGGACCATATTTTATTATTATAAGATATTCACACTACCTGTGAAGCTGCATGGTAATATTTGACTTGGATTAGCTGTAAATGTATACTGCGAACTCTAGGGCAATGAATAAAACAATGAAAAAAAGAAGTATAATGGAGGAAATGGAATTATATAAAATGCTCAAATAAAAACTCCTGGCACTAATAAATCATAACGACATTACAGGATACAAAGTTAGTTTATAAAAGTCAATTGATTTCCTATATTCCAGAGATAGCAGGTGGAATTTGAAATTAAAAACACAATATTATTTACATTAGCATCTAAAAAATGAAATACTCATATGTAAATCTAGAAAGACATACAAAACCTTCATGAGGAAACTACAGTACTCTGATGAATAAAGTCAAAGAAGAACTAAATAAATGTAAAATATTCCGTGTTCATGGATAGGAAGACTCAATATTGTCAAGCTGTCAGTTCTTTCCAACTTGATCTATAGATTCAATGAAATCTTAATCAAAATCTCAGCAAGTCATTTTTGGATAACAACAAACTGATTCCAAAGTTTATATGGAATGGCAAAGGACCTAGAAAGGCCAATCCAATATTGAATGTGAAGAACAAAGCTGGAGAACTAACATTAGCCAATTTCAAAACTTACTCTAAAACTACAGTAATCAAGACCAATGACATTGGCTAAAGAACAAATAGATCTATAGAATGAAATAGAGAACCTATAAAGAGACCTTTGTAAGTATAGTCAACTAATCTTTGACAAAGGGGCAAAGGTAAAACGAAACAAAGAGAGTCTTTTCAACAAACAATGTTGAAATAACTGGACATCCAAATGCAAAACAAACAAACAAACAAACACAGTCTTTATACCCTTCATAAAAATTAACTGCAAATGGATCATTGACCTAAATAAAAAAGAACAAACATACAATTCTATAAAATTCCTAGGAGATAACCTAGAAGAAAGCCTAGATGACCTTGGGCAGTGTAATGACTTTTTAGATATAATGCCAAAGACATAATCAATGAAGAAATAATGAATAAGCTGGACTTAATTAAAATTAAAAGTTTCTCTTCTGTAAAAGACAATGTCAAAAAATAATTTTTTTGTATTTATTAAAAATATCTTGTGCTAGGTGGCATAATAAGTGTTTTAAAGATAACAGTTCATTTATTCTTCCTAATGACTGTAATATAAACATTGTTGCCTTCACCAGAGCCGGTGCTCTGGGAGAAAATATTTGAAAAGTACATATTTGCTAGAAGACTATTATCCAAAATATACAAAGAACTTGCAATATTTAATAATAAGAGAACAATCAATTAAGAATAGGACAAAGACCTTAAAAGACTCCCAACTTAAACATGTAGATAATAAGTAAGCATATAAAAAGCTGCTCTATTTCATCAAAGAAGTAGAAATTAAAATGACAATGAAATATCACCACACAACTATTTAAAAAGCCAAACAAAATACAGAATGCAGGCAATATAAAGTGGTGACAAAGATGTGGAGTAACAGGAACTCTCATTTTGCATTCATTTTGGGAATGCAAAATGGTACAGCTACTTTGGAAGAAGTTTGGTAGTTTCTTACAAAACTAAAACATACCCTTACTACACAATCTAGCAATCACTCTCTTTGATATTCATCCAAATGTACTGAAAATATGTTAACGCAATAACTTGCACACAGATTTAATAGCAGCTTATAGTCATAATTTTGAGTCAACCAAGACGTCTTCCAGTAGACGAATAAATAAATTGTGTTACATACAGAAATGGAAAGTCATTCAGCATAAAAGAGTTAACAAACCATGAAAAGACACAGTGGTAACTTAAATGCATATTACTGAAAGAAGCCAATCTGTATGATTTCAACTATATGACATTCTGGAAAAAGCAAAACTATGGAGATAGTAAAGATATTTTGGTTGTTGGAGGTTATGGAGAAAGGGGGGATATGTAGGTGGTACACAGAGGATTTCAACGGCAGTGAAACTATTGTGCATGGTACTACAACAGTGGATACCTGTCATTATGTACTTGTCAAATCCATAGAATGTACAACACTAGCAGTGAACTGTAACATATATTATGGACTTTGGGTGATTATGATGTGTCAATGTAGGCTCATTAAATGAACCATACTACTGATGGATTTTGGACAATGCTATGCATGTGTAGAGGCAGGGCTGTATGAGAAATCTCATTTTACAGAGAAAGAGCTAAGGCACAGAGATATTTTTGAATTGTTTCAATGATACCCAGATAAGAAAATTGATTATTTAGTATCATTATATTAAACCTAAGATAAGTAAGGCTCAGAGAAGTTTTATGAATTGTCCAATACCTTACAACCAGTAATATATCCCCTCAGCTTGTTGTTCTGATATAAATAAAGGGTCTGGTTCAGAAACAAACTCTGGCAGGTGTGGATTAAGCAAACCTTTGTTTTCCTCTTAGCTTTAACACTTCATAGCTATGAGAATGTTGTCAAATAATTAAGCTTTCTATGCCTTTATGGCCATTTCTGGTGAAGGCAACAGTGCTTATATTATAGTCATTATGAAGAATAAATGAACTGTTATCTATAAAACACTTATTATGGCACCAGCACAAGATGTTTCTAATAAATCCCACCTCCCTCATTCCTTTCTTTCTCTGCAATCATGCCATGAGACCCAAGAAAATAGGAAATAAAAGGTGCTATTGTCCAAAATGGAGGCAGTTTTGCAAGAAAGACCTGTTTGGAAAAAATTATAAACATGAATAAAATGCTTTTCCTTGAGGTAGATATTCCCATGTTTATTATTTTTTAACTTGTTGAAGAAAAAGTATCTCAATTTAAATGCAAATTGTGGATTATAACCTTTAGATAGTGTTATTTATACAAATAATACCATGCCTGCTAGAAGAACAAATAACATGACACTGATATGCATGATTACCATTAACCTTAATCAGGCATGGCAAGCTCAGTATTCTGCATCTTCAGAAAACTGTTTTCTGATTAGCTCTACTCAGCAGTAGGGCTCTCCTAGGCTGCACATTAATTGTCACAGCCCTCACTGAAGGTAAAAGGAAAGTTAGGGAATTTTGTTTGTGTGTGGAAAATAGATGATTATGAATGAACTAGCCACAGCATCTTAACAAATATGGCACATCGATTGCATGGCTGTCAAGTAGGTTTGATAGATTATTTTTTCTTATTTTTGTTTCAGAAAGATGTATTAGTTCAGCTCACTGCAAAACATTCAACCATGTACATCACTCCTCCCTCATTAAAACACACTGCCTCCTACACTGATCCATAGATCAACAACCATACATTTTCTCAATAATTTATCCCAGAACAGTCTATGGTTGGCTGGTCCTTTTGTGAAAAAGATGTAAGCTCATCTAAAGAGACATACATTTAAAGATTAATTTCAACCCTTGAAAACTTGTCTGAAAAATGTGTCTACACCTTGTGACTAGAAGTATTGTGTAATAAAAAATAGTGACAAAAGAAATTTCCAAAATATTTAGTTACTTCTTTACCTTAGTAGGAAAATACAGACTATAAAATACAAACAAGCTGACCTGACATGAACAGATTTGGGTTCTAATTCAGGATTTGTAAATAATCCACTAAGACACAATAAACATCCTTTTCCTAGGGTATTCTAACCTTATTTATAAAAATCATATGTTAAATTAGATTATTTTAACTTCTAAGTTGTCTTTTTATGTATATGTTCCTATAAATCTCATATCGAAAATATTTGATCCTCTAGGGAATGCATATTTATTAAGTAATATTAAATAAGTTCTTATTAGATTTTACTAAGTTCTCTAAACTAATGAAAAATTTGCCCTGATCTTTATTTTTTCTATAAGAGGCTGATCTTTTGACCCCTTCTAACTCTGATGATGATTTTTCTAAGAATGGAATTCACTGAAACCAAAAAATAGAGTATAATTTGGGGGGGAGGGTGTGGGGAAGAAAACAAAACAAATGAGAAGAAATAAAGGGCTTCATTTCCTCAAAATATCTTCTGAATATCTTTTGTAATCTGTCAACTTTATTTATTTCTTTAATTTTTAAAGCAGCATGGATTCACCATAGGGTTTGTTGTTGTTATTGAGACATGATTGGCTTGTTAAAAGCTATACTTACATATTTAATGTACATAATTCAATTAATTTGCAGGTAAGTGTACATCCATGAAACCATCTCCACCATCAATGCTACAAAAATAACCTGTCATCTTCCAAAGTTTTCTGCCACCCCATTATTATTATTGTTATTATTATTATTATTGTGTGTTAAGAACATTGAACATAAGATCTCTCCTTTTAGCATTTTTATTTTTACTTTTTTCTTTTTAAAAAATCTAATGTATATGTGTTATATGCAATTCTCTACATCTTATTTCTCTCAATTCATTGAAGATGATGAAAATTTCTCCAAGTGAATCAATATGGATGTGGCAATTTTAGAACAATTTGAACACAAAATTATTATTCATGTTACAGGAAGTTACCTTATACCTGGGTACTTTTATGCTTTATAATACTGTAAGAATTACTTTATTTTGAACAAAGTGCTAGTTGAGAAAGTGAAATTTAAAGAGAACTTAAATAAATTTACTAAAGATTGGAAAATTTTCCAAAGGATATAACCTTGTGGTTTTAATCATTGAGAGAATCAAACACATGCTTTTAAAAAAGATTTAACCTAAAATGCAATACAGTAGTTATTTTTGTTGTAGAACTTGTGCCTTGAGAAAAAAAGTATAGTTAAAAATTTGTTATTGAGTTACAATTGACAGACAACATTATATTAGTTTCAGGCATACAACATAATGATTTAATATTTGCATATATTGTGAAACGATTGTCATAATAAGCCTAGTTAAAATCCATCACCATAACAGCTAGAAAATTTTTTTCATGTAATGAGAACTTTTAAGATTTCATTAGCTACGTTTAAATGTGCAATACAGTGTAGTGCTATGCTGTATATCAAATCCCCGTGGCTTGTTTGTTTTCCAAGCAGAAGTTCGAACCGTTTGACTCCATTCAACCCATTTCGCTCCCCCTCCTCCCTCCTCCACCTCTTGCAACCATCAATCTATTCTCTGTATCTATGAACTTGTTTTTTAAAAAGTATAACTAAAAAAGAATACTATCTGACAAGCAACATGAACAAAAGTAAAAAGCATAGGCTCTGCTTCTGGGTATATATCCAAAAGAATTAAAGGCAAAATCTTGAAGAGAAATTTGCACACCTGTGTATGTAGCAGAACTATAGTTAATAGCCAAGAGGTGGAAACAACCCAGGTGTCCGAATGAACAAATAGGTAAAATGTGGTATATACATACAATGGAAAGTTATTCAGCCTTTAAAATGAGGGAAATTCTGGCATGTTATAACATGGATGAACCTAGAGGATACAATGCTAAGTAAAATAAATCAGTCATTAAAAAGATAAATGGTATATGATTTCTCTTATATGATGTATCTAAAGCAGTCACATTCTTAGAAACAGAAAATAGAATTGTGGCTGCCAGTGGCTGGGTCTGGGGGAAATAAGGAGTTTTTTAATGGCACAGGAATCTCTTGTTTTCTGAAAGTTCCCATTAGGCCGCCTCACTTTTATGAAAGATCTTCATTAGTTTTCAACTGTTTTCAGCCTTAATGTCTTTAAATAAGCTTTCTGCCCCCTTTTATTTCTCTTCTTTTCCTAGGACTCCCATGTTGTGTATATTGCTTCCTATGTTCATGTATGGGAAGAATTAAGATTGTTAAAATGTCCATACTATCTAAAGTGATATACACATTTAATGCAATCTCTATGAAAATCCCAACAGCATTTTTTACTTAAATTAAAAGACAATTCTTAAATTCGTTTGGAGCTACAAAAATACTAAATAACCAAAGCAGTTTTGAGCAGGAAGAACAGAATGAAAGAAACCACACTTTCTGATTTCAAAATATATTATAAAGCTATAGCAGTCAAAAGAATATTGTACTAATATAAAAACAGATATACAAACCAAACAAGGGAGTAGAGAGCCTAGAAAGAAACCTATGTATATGCAGTCAATAGATTTTTGACAAGGTGGCCAAGAATATACAAAACAGGGTAGGTTGTTTCAGAAATAGTATTGGGAAAACTGGATATCCACATCCAAAATTAGTAGGGATACTTACCCTTATCTTACAACATATACAAAAATCAACTCAAAATGCATTAAAGATTTGAACAAAGACCTGAAGCTATAAAACATCTAAAAAAAAAACAGCAAAAAAAGTATCTTGACACTGATTGTAGCAATAATTTCTTGGATATGGTATCAAAAGCACAGGAAACAAAAGCAAAAATACTCAAACGGAGTTGAATTAAACTATAAAGTTTCTGCACAGAAAAGGGAACAACAAAGTGAAAAAGCAATTTACAGGGAAGAATATATTTACCAACAAATATATTTTGATAAAGAGGTAGTATCTAAAATATACAATGAACTCTTACAACTCAATAGCAAACCCTCCTTCCCCCCAAAAAAAATACTAATTAAAAAAATAGTAATATCAGCTTACCATTTTCATTACTGTATTATAATACAAATTGGGTTTTTTGGATAAAGAAAAAAATGGGCAAAGAACCTGAACAAGTATTTTTCCAAAGAAAATATAGAAATTCTTAAAGGGATATGAAAAGTTGCTCAGCACCTTTAACCATCACAGAAATGCAAAACAAAAACACAATGAGATATCACTTCACACATGTTAGAATAACTGTTATGAAAACTTACAGTGAGAATACGGAAGAAAGACAACGCTTGGACACTATTATTGGGAATGCAAATTGCCAGTAATTATGGCAAACAATGGAAAACAATATAGAAAACAATATGATGGTTCCTTAAAAATTAAAATAGAACTACTACATGATCCAGCAATCCAATTTCTGAGTATTGAAGAATTAAAAGAATTAAAAAAGAGTCTTGAAGAGATAGCTGCATTTTCATGTTCATTGCAGCATTATTTGCAGTAGCTAAGACATGGAAACCCAAATTTCCATCAATGGATAAAAGATAAAGAAGAAAAAATATATAATATACATATCCCCTTTTAATGTTATATTATTCATACTTAAAAAAAGAAGAAAATCCTGTCATTTGCAACAGTATGGATAAACCTGAAGGATATACTAAAGTAAAAGAGCCAGACATAGAAAAACAAATACTACAAGATCTTTTAAAATAGTAAAACTCATACAATCACATAGTGTTTACCAGGGGCTTGTCTTAGGGGAAAATGGTGAAGTGTTGGTCAAAGGCCACAAAGTTATATTTATACAAGATAAATAATCACTACAGATATGTTGCACAGCATAGTGCCTAATTATTCACAATGCTGCACTGTGTTCTCAGATATTTCCTGAGAAGTTAGATCTTATATTAAGTATCCTTATCAAACACACTCATGAGCACACACACACAAAACCTAGATAAGACAAAAAAATTGGTGTTATGGATATGACTATGGCATTGATTGCGATGATGGTTTTATGAATGCACATCTCTAAACTCATCAAGTTATATATAATGAATGTGTACAACTTTTTGCATATCCATCATATGTCAATAAAGTCATTTTTTCTCTGTGCCAGGAGTTTTTTGATTACTGCTTCAATTTCATCAGTTGTTATTAATCTGGTCAGGCTTTCTGCTGCTTCTTTATTCAGTTTTGGAAGATTGTATTTTCCTAGAAATTTGTCCATTTCACCTAGGTTTTCAAATTTCTTGGCATATAGTTCTTCATAGTAATTTCTTACAATCCTTTGTATTTCTGTAGTATCATTTGTAATCTCTCCTCTTTCATTTCTGATTGTGTTTATTTGGGTCCTCTCCCTTTTTTTCTTGATGAGTCTGCTTAAAGGCTTGTTGATTTTGTTTATCTTTTTCAAAGAACCAGCTCTTGGATTTATTTATTCTTAGAATTGTTCTTTTAGTCTCTATGTCATTTAATTCTGCTCCGATCTTGGTTATTTTCATCCTTCTACTTCCTCTAGGCTTTGCTTGTTGTTGTTCCTTGAGTTCTTGTAGATGTAGGGTTAGGTTGTTTATTTGAAATGTTTCTATCTTTTTTTAGGTAGGCCTGTATTGCTATGAACTTCCCTCTCAGGCCTGCCTTTGCTGTGTCCCATAAGTTTTGGGTTGTTGTGAGTTCATTTTCATTTGTTTCCAGAAACTTTGATTTCTTCCTTGATCTCATTCTTAACCCATTCATTGTTTAATAGCTTACTATTCAATCTCCATGAATTTGAGTGTTTTTAAATTTTTTCCTTGAGGTTGGTTTCTAGTTTCAGGCCCTTGTGGTCACAACCTAAGTGCCCATCAGTAAATGAATGAATCAAAAAATTATGGTACATTTACATGATGGAATACTATGCAGCAGCAAGAAAGAAGGAGCTCCAACCCTTTGCAACAACGTGAATGAACCTGGAGAGCATTATGCTAAGTGAAATAAGCCAGGTGGTGAAAGACAAATACCATAGGATCTCACCTATAAGTGGAACCTAATCAACAAAACAAACAAGCAAGCAAAATATAACCACAGACATTGAAATTAAGAACAAATTGACAGTAACTAGAGGGGAGGTGGGAGGGGATAATGGGGGGAAAGTGGGGAAGAGTTGTCAGGACCATGTATGTATAAAGGACACATGGCTAAAGCCAAAGGGGGCTAGGATTGAGGGTAGGAGGTGGGGATGGCTGGGGTCGGGGGGAGTGGTGGGGAGAAAATGGAGACAACTGTACTTGAACAATAATAAAAAAATAACAATAAAATAAAGTCATTTTTTTAAAAAAAGTAATACCAAGACTTATCTATACTAAAGTCCTTATTTCCTATATCTACCAACTTAAATATAAAACTTTTTTTATATGATAAATATATTTTGGTTATCCCAATGACTGTATAGATATTTCTTATAAGTCACAATATCACATCCCCAAACTGGAAAATAAAGCAAATGTTCACCAACAGTAGAATGGATATATAAATCACAGTTATTTACACAATGGAATAACATACCCAGCAATAAAAATGAGCAAACTATAGCTACATACTACCTGGGTGAATCTAACAAATAAAATGAGAAAAGAAGCACATTGCAAAATAATCTATAACATGAATCCAGTAATACCACAAACTCCAACATTTAGAGATACACACCTGGGTGCTAAAGCTATAAAGGTAAAAGGTGATGATCACTATAATCAGACAGAGGTTGCCATTGGGGGGAGGCTGTGATGGAGAGGAGAGAGCTCATGGGCGATGCAGTGTTCTATTTCTTGACCTGGATCAGGGATGGTTTCATGGTAAGAATATAAATTGATGTGTGTTTGTATATTCATTAAAAAAGAAACTCTGGAAGGCTACACAGGAAACTAATATAAGTGGTGTTACATCAGAGAGAATGTGGGAAATGGGGGTAGAAAAAGTGGGGTGGCAGCAGGATTTTTCACTGTATACCTTAAAAAACACTTCCACAATGAAATATGACACAGAGAAAAAGCAGAACATAAATATAAAACTTTTATTTTCTATATTTTTCATTGTAGTCCAGTTTTTCTGTGTTGTGTATTATAACATTTAAGACTTCATTTTTTTATTTTATCAATGCTTTATTGTATGCAGTTTAAATGTCTTTTAAACTTCTTGCTGTGTTTTTCTCTACTTTCACATCTTTTCATATCTTAATAAATACTGAACTCTTACAGACTTTATCTTTCTTGTTGATAGAGAATCAGGAACTCTGAGCCAAGGGATAGAGTATTATTTTTCATGATCCCTTATATGAGGTTTATCTCATGACATGCCTTTTTAGTAGCTTTTACTCAATCTAGTTAATTCAGCTGGAAGTTCAAGGTGTAGCCTTCTAGTCCCTTATACTAAATTTTCTGTTAGTTTCAATGTTGTTGATTTTCTTTTTCTTTTTTGCTTTATTCCTTTTGTTTGTACTCTACCTTTATTTTAGTGTAATATTTGAACTTGATGAATGGTGAACATCAAGTCAGATACTTTTAGAATAAAAACTGCAAAATTATTCTGTAGAATATTAATTACTTGCTCATGATATTTTATCTTCTAAAATTAGGTGGTATGATTAAAATACCTATCAGAGTGTCTAGAAGCTGACATAATGTATAACTGATACACATATAATTCACACTTATTTTCTTTTTATTCCATTTATTAAGATATGCTGTGCCTCAATTTTGCTATAAGAAATGTAAGTGTAGAATTATCTACTCTCCTTTGCATAATAAATTGATTTTTTGTAAATCTCAGGGTTTCTTACAGGAAAATTTTAGCAATCACTCATTTTTAGAGAATGTCCTTAAATATGACTTTAATTTTTTTTGTTAGCTTTCTCTTATGTTTTTTTCTACATTCCCACCCCAACGCACTTAGAGTTTTTGTCTTTTCCTTATTAATGAACTCTCACAACATTATTGCCCAATTAACTATAATAATAGCTACTATACTTATAATCAGTCATATATTTATATTTTAATTAGTACTAAGTTCATAGTATTCTCACAGCATAGCAATAAATTCCTTTGTTTGTTCTTTCATTCAAAAGGAATGTCACCTGCTAATGAAGTAACACTACATTGGCTAATGTTGAGATAGCCAGTTAGAAATTTGTTTCTAGTTAAGATTGGACAACCAAAGTTATATCACTATTTTGCTTGTACTTGAATATTTTTCATAGATGTTGACAATTTTATGGCCCTTGAATAAACAGGTATACATTTCTTTATTTATTTTTATTTATGTATTTATTTTTTACTTTATTATTTTTTTAAATTTATTTTAATTGTTGTTCTTGTACAGTTTTCTGTCTTTTGCTCCCATTCCAGCCCACCGCCCCAGCCCTCCCCACCCCCTCCCATTTCCACCCCCGCTAGTTTTTGTCCATGTGACCTTTATACTTGTTGCTCCAAACCCTTCCCCTTTCCCCCTGAAGTTCCCTCCCCTCTCCCCTCTGGTGACTATCAACCCCTTCTCAATTTCAGTGTCTTTAGTTATATTGTGCTTGTTTGTTTGTTTTTTTGAAACAAGTGCACTACTTTTAGCTGGTCCAACCCTTGGTTCATTTTAGAGCATTCTTTATTCTTTTTAAAAATACTTATCTGTGACTTCGGAATGGCCTCCTTCCACTTACAGGTGTTTAAAGCCATTCCACCCATTTAGCAAGCAAAGCACTTCTTTGCTAAGGCTGAAGATTTTTACACATGATCTCACTTAGCTTCTATGCATAAAATTAAAATCTGCCCTACAATTAACATACCAAATCAGCAGGTTGGTAAGAGAAAGAACATAATATTACTGACATTAAACAGCTTGTGCAACTGAAAATATTTTGGCTTATTTTATCCTCCACTTTTATTTTATTTTATTTCATTTTGCCACCATTGGATTCCTGCTGACTCTTAAGTTGTTGCTTTCATTTATTTTACTTCATGGAAACAAATGCTTCACATCTTTGCTAGTTCTCTAGAGAAGAAATACCCAAAAAGCTGAAGATGTTGTTCCTATGGTTCCATTGCTGGGAAGATAGCCTAAGAATCCTTACATACCAGCTCAAAAGAATTTATGTACTCATTTGTTCATAGCAGCCATCCTTAAAATAGCCAAGTTCTGAAAACAGCCTAAGGGCCCATCAGTAAATGAATAAAAAAAAATATGGTACATTTCCAAAAAACCAGGGACTTCTGGCCAAGATGAAGGTGTAGGTAGATATACTTTGCCTCCTCACACAGCCAAAAGAAGGACAACAAATGTAAAAAAACAAACAAAAAACAAAAAACAAAACAGAACTGCCAGAAAATTGAACTGTATGGAAGTTCGACAACCAAGGAGTTAAAAAAGAAACATTCATCCAGACTGGTAGGAAGGGCGGAGATGGGCAGCCAGGGTGGAGCAGACTTACCACAAGGCAGTGGCTGGAGGACTGGGGTGGTCAAGGCAGTGGCTGGTGGATCAGGCGAGATGGTAGCTGACAGAGCGGGTGGTTCCACATTTGTGTGCAGATAAACTGGGAGGAACAACTAGGGAGTGAGACAGTCCACACAATCCATGGTTCTAGTGCAGGAAAATAAAGTCCAAAACCTCTGACTGAAAAAACCTGTGGGGGTTGAGGCAGCAGGAGAAACTCCCAGCCTCACAGAAGAGATTGTTGAAGAGACCCACAGGGTCCTAGAACATACACAAAACCATTCACCTGGGAATCAGCTCCAGCAGGGCCCAATTTGCTTGTGGGTAGAGAAGGAAGTTACTGAAAGCTAGCTGAGAGCTGAGCAAGTGGCATTGTTCCCTCTTGGACCCCTCCCTTACATACAGTGCCACAACACAGGGATGTGGTTTGCTCCACCCCGTCAAATACCCAAGGCTCCACCCCTTACTGCATAACAGGCATACCAAGACAAAACAAACAAACAAACAAACAAAAAACCCAACCAACCAAACAAATAACCCCCCCCCAAAAAAAACAAAAACCTATGGCCTAAATGAAAGAACAGCTCAAAGCTCCAGAAAAATACAACTAAGTGATGAAAAGGTAGGAAAGCTGTCAAAGATACAGAGTTCAAAACATTGGTAATCAGGTTGCTCATAGAAATGGTTCAGTATAGTCTCAAAATAGAGTAAAAAGTGAAAGCTGTGAAAAGTGAAATAAAGGAAAATGTACAGGGAACCAGCAGTGATAGGAAGGAAACCTGGACTCAAATCAACAGTTTGGAGCAGAAGGAAGAAATAAATATTCAAACAGAACAGAATGAAGAAACAAGAATTCAGAAAATGAGTAGAGGCTTAGAAACCTCTGGGACAACTTTAAAAATTCCAACATCTGAATTATATGGGTGCCAGAAGGAAAAGAGGAAGAGCGAGGAATTGAAAACTTATTTGAAAACATAGTGAAGGAGAACTTCCCCTATCTGGCAAAGGAAATAGACTTCCAGGAAGTCCAGGAAGCTCAGAGAGTCCCAAAGAAGGTGGACCCAAGGAGGCACACACCAAAGCACAGCATAATTACATTACCCAAGATTAAAGATAAGAAGAGAATCTTAAAAGCAGCAAAAGAAAAGGAGAAAGTTACTTACAAAGGAGTTCCCATAAGACTATCAGCTGATTTCTCAAAAGAAATTTTGCAGGCAAAAAGGGGCTAACTATAATAGCATAATCAATAAAATATTATTAAAAATAAAAACCCCAAGAATATCTAATTGGTCACATTCTTAGTAAAGAGAGTTAATCAGTAATCACAATTTTCCCAACACACAAAAGTCCTGGATCAGATGGCTTTATTGGTGAATTCTACTGAACATTCCCTCAAATTTCAATGCCTATCATTCTCAAACTCTTTCGAATAATTGAAGAGGAGGACAATGTTACCCTGGTTCCAGAATGAGACAAAGATACTACAAAAAAAAAGCATATTACTTACCAATATCTTTCATGAATACAGATGCAAAAACCCTCAACTAAATATCAGCAAGTTGAATTCAACAATACATTGAGAAGATCATACACTCTAATCAAGTAGGATTTATTCTAGGCATGAAACGATGGTTTAACACCTATAAATTAACCAATGTAATGTACTACCTTAGCAATTTTCAGCCCTTTTCACCTCATGGCACACATAGACTAATTACTGAAATTTGGCAGCACACCAAAAATATTTTTTTGATCTAACAAAAAATAGCTATATTTTAAATTCATTCACACTGGACAGCTATTGTTGTGTTGACTATTGTCATTTTGTTTTGGGTAATCTATGAGAAAAGAAGCCAGTGCCCCCAACTAAATCATGAGGTATTACATATTTTAAAAATTCTTGAAGTGCACCAGTTGAAAAATTTTACACTACTGTAACACAATGAAGGATAAAAATCATATGATCATCTTAATAGATGCAGAAAAAGCATTTGATAAAATTTAACATCTCTTTGTGATAAAAAACTTTCAATAAAATAGACATAGAGGGGTCATACCACAGAATAATAAAGAGTATGTATGACAAAGCCAGGTTAACATTGTACTCAATAGTGAAATGCTGAAAGACAATAATGCTCACTCTTGCTACTATTATTTAATGCACTATTAGAAGACCTAGCCACAGCAATTAGGCAAAAGAAATAAAAAGCATCCAATTGAGAAATGAATAAGTAACTTTCACTATTTGAAGATAACATGGTACTACATATAGAAAACTCTAAAAACTCTGCTTCCCTCCTCAAACAAAAATCTATAGAACTAATGAATGAATTCAGGAAAACTGCAAGGTGTATGAACTGTATATATTTTTATGCCTATATATAAAGCAGGTTACTTCATAATTTTAAAATAATTCACAAGAAAGATAAACTACTACTAAAATTCTCTGCACTGACAACACTTCAAAAAGTAACATATCCAATATTAATTCAAAAAAGTAGAATATCAGAAGTTATCTAGAATGAATAAAATTATAACTGCTACTATAAAACAACTTTCAGGGGGCACTGTAGGCATAAAACTAATCTGTAAGTGTTGTTACCTGAGAAAGTAAGAAAGCCTATGAGAGAAAAGGAGAGAAAGAAGGAGGGGGAGGGGAGGGGGATGGGAAGGCAGGCACAGGGGGAAGATATTGAGTATAACACAAGAACACAGGGACTTCCACTGCCCATATATGGGACAGATTTAGAGCCAAAATAGTTAAGAAAAGTGATGTATTTTATACCTCTTTGTAGGAAAAAATAAAAATACATAAGATGTGAGAGAATATTATAATTAATAAATATGCAAATAAGTCTTTCAGACAGTAAACAAGTATTAAGCAAATAAATAAGGGATAAGTGTGGATTCATATTTACAAAACACCTAATGCAACTGGTAACTTTGGAGGAAATGGAGTTGGAAACCATCATTTTGCAAGCATTATAGCATGGCAAAGTTTAAGAAATAATCATCAGTAGGTGCTAGACATAGGATAAAGTTTAAATGACTATGAAGGCATTTCATGCCCTTAAAGTATCTATTCACATATTTCTTACTAGTTCCAAACACAGAAATCAGATAAACCCTTAATAAAACCAGTGAGGAGCAGATGGACATTTGCTCTCTACATCTTTAATGTCCTAGAAATACAATATCACATATGTAGTATTCTGACCTGGGATATATTATATATCACTTGAATATAACCACAAGAAAACATCCTGTATTGAGGTAAAAACAAATTGTATATAGTTATATCATAGAAAGTGTATAATATAGTACAATATATTTTTACATTATATAAATATATAACATAATATATAACATAATACAATATAATATATTATATGTACTATATTTTATATATAATATATAATACTATATATTTATATTACATATAAATATATAACATAATGCAATAGGTGGTTACAGACTGATTCCTGTATTGATGTGAAAACAAATTATATATATTTATATTATATATAAACATAATATAACAAAAATATATTCACACACATATATATGTATGTACTTGATATAGTTCATATGAACTTTTAGCAAACTCAGAATAGAGAATAACTTTACCACAATCTGATAAAGTATATCTTAAAAAAAAAAAACAAAGAAAATTTTAGAGCAAACATTGTGTTTAGTGGTTAAATGTTGAACGTATTCTAGATTAGGTAAGAGAAAATGTGACTACTATCATCATTATTTGCATTGTATTAGAAGTAGTAATCAGTATGATAAGGCAAATAGAAACAAAAGACATGAAACTGAAGAGGAATATATAAACCTGCCATTTTCCTTTTTTTATTATAGTATTCTTTTTTGTTTAAAGATTTTATTTATTTTATAATTTATTTTTAGAGAGGGGGAAGAGAAGGAGAAAGAGAGGGAAAGAAACATCAGTATGTGGTTGCCTCTCACACACCCACTACTGGGGACCTGGCCTGCAACTCACTCATGTGCCTTGACTGGGAATCAAACAAGCAACCCTTTGCTTTAGAATCGAAATAAATCCAGATTTCTCTCATAAATGGCTTGTGGATGTGTAAACTACACAGCATTTCTGAATGTCTTTTATTTTACTGGTGCAGTTAATATTTGTATACTGGTTTTGGATGGAAATTTGTATTGCATATTTATCTTGATTTTAGGTCAATTGCACATCTAGTAACCTATACCAAAGAACAGTGTAAGATATAACACTATTGTTGAAAAAGGGAAATATATATATATTTATTATATATCTATATATTTCTATTATATAATGTATATGTAAATTACATATATAATTAAGACATGCAAATTACATATATAATTAAGCATTGGTTTTAATGGTAAGCAAGTTAAACACTGACATAATCAAATGTTTAGTTCTTTTTTAAAAATATATTTTATTGATTATGCTATTACAGTTGTCCCATTTTCCCCTCTTCATTCCCCTCCACCCTGCACACCCCCTCCCACCCACATTCCCCCCCTTTAGTTCATGTCCATGTGTCATAAGTTCTTTAGCTTCTACATTTCCCACACTATTCTTGCCCTCCCCATGTCTATTTTCTACCCACCGTCTATGCTACTTGTTCTCTGTACCTTGTACCCCTCTCTACGAAACAGTTTTTATATATGAAAATAGTTTTATAGTACATTGTAAGTGGGATATTTATGACACTTTATATGGAACAATCATCTCTATACATCTGTTTGCATACACATACCTATACATGTTCCATAGGAAAAGGTCTAAAGGCATGAACTCTAAAATGTGAATGTTGATCATCTCTGGATATTCACCTTTATACTTATCTAAATTTCCTTTTAGATAAGGGTAATAAAGGGTAAAATACTAACACGCTCTAAAAATCAGTTTTCAAGGTAGAGAATTATTGAGCAAAACAAAACAAATCTGAGATTTGCAGTGGGAACCTTTTCTTTTTGCATGGTTTCTAAGGAATAAGTCTGTATCCTTCTTTGTTTGAAAAGTATGGTCTTAAATGCTTAACTGTTGTTGGAACAGTGCCTTGTTTCAGTTTTCTCAAGGAGGGGGCTGCTTTCACCTGAGAATCCCTGTTGTGTAGATAACAGAGTACAAAATTTGATGCCAAAGAAAATTAAGTCTTGTTTCTGTATTTATCTTTTGTGTGATGTAAAAAATAATTTAACTTGGGCCTCAAAGTTCTAGCAGTATAATGTTGATAATGGTCCCAAATATGTGGAGTTGGGGAAAGAACTGGATAAGTTGTCCTTTGAAAAGTCCCTGAAACAGAGTGGATCTTATAAGCCTAGGTTATGTTTGCTTTTTAATAAACTTAATTAGCCTTATATCACAAGATGTTTCTAGGGAGGGTGATACAGGAATTGGTTAATGCAGCAGCTAAATTACATCACCAGAAACAGTCGTTATTGTCTTCCCTTTATTCTGCCTTCCATAGTGCGTCAGCTGGCTGCACTTTAGATAGCTTACTTCTTGTTTGCAAGATGGCTGCCACAATTCCAGACATCACATGCAAAGACGGCAACTTCTAACAGCAAAAGTGGCACGTTCTATTTCTATTTATGCTTGATGAAACCTTTCTAGCAATATGTCCAGCAAAATTAATGTTTCATCCTGATCTATAATTCCATGCCCAAGCCAATTACTGGTAAGTGAGAGATGATTACTATGTTTGACTTAGACTTCCTCTTGAAGTAGGTATTGTGAGAACTTCCCTGAGGGAAAAAGAAAGAGAAGGAGAGAGTGAAGGAGTGAGGGACAATGGCTGAAACATTAGGCTTTTATTTTTCTGTTTAGCAGAATGATATTTGTTTATAATAACCAAATAAAAAGCCATACTTATAGAAAACTATATTTTATTTATTTATTTTTAAAGATTTTATTTATTTATTTTTAGAGAGAGGGGAAGGGAGGGAGAAAGAGAGGGAGAGAAATATCAATGTGTGGTTGCCTCTCAGGTGGCCCCCACTGGGGACCTGGCCTGAAACCCAGGCAGGGCCCAGTTCCCTGACTGGGAATGGAACTGGTGACCCTTCAGTTCTCAGCCCACAGTCAATCCATTGAGCTACACCAGCCTGGACAGAAAACTGTATTTTTATTGTGTGTGTGTGTGTGTGTGTGTGTGTGTGTGTGTGTGTGTGTGTGAGAGAGAGAGAGAGAGAGAGAGAGAGAGAGAGAGAGAGAGAGATGTGTATTGGGAATTGTGAGAAATAAAAGACGTAGCTAGTGGTACAGACAGAGTATATCTACATTGATGCATATTTTTTTGAAAAATAAAGGAAGTCATGTCTTTGAACTGTCATCTAAATAATCATTGCTTATATAGTATTTCTCTAAATAGAAATGTTGTTCTAAAATATCCGTTTTACACAAAATGTACATTTTAGAAATCATTTGTTTTTTCATTTTGCATTTTTTAATTGTTGTTCAAGTACAGTTTTCTCCATTTTCTTCCCACCACTTTCCCCCACCCCACCAACCCCCACCTCCCATCCTCAATCCTTCTCTGCTTTGGCTTTGTCAATGAGTCCTTTATACATGTTCCTTGATGACCCTTCCCCCTTTTTTCCCCATTATTGCCCTCCCCCATCCCCTTTGGTTACTGTTAGTGTGTTCTTAGTTTCAATGTCTCTGGTTATATTTTGCTTGCTTGTTTTATTGATTAGGTTCCACTTATAGGTGAGATCATATGCTGTATTTCACCACCTGGCTTATTTCACTTAGCATAATGTTCTCTAGTGTCACATGGTTAGAAATCATTTGTTAATTAAAAACTATTTTATAGCCAGCTGACATTTATTTGTAAGTATATCACTTGTGTTTATGTATTGGAAATGTTCATATAAAAAGTGATAATTTTAATCTTACACACTGAATAAAATTTAAAATATAACCTTCTTTTAAAGTCCTACTTGTGGAATGACAAAGATTGTATAAAACACATACTCAGTTTATAACGCTTGCATTCAAATTCCATGACCCATCTCCATAAAAATCAGACAAATACACACTAAAATAGTTTGTGATTATGAATTGGAGTCTTATTTGATTTAATGGTTGTTATTAGTATTTATTATAAGAATTGATACTTTAAAAATAACAAACTCTCAAGAATATTTGATGCTTGTGTAAAATACATGAGGTCAAAGATAACGGCATTTTTTTGATCATGACCAGAAGAGGTACTAAACTCTTTTCTTATATTTTTGAAATGTTGAAAGTTAATTTTTCTATTGTGATCCTTTAAAAATGAACATGTTAAAATTCCAGTTAGAAATTGTATACCACCAGAATAAGATGTATAGAAACCTTTGGGACTGGCCTGTTGGTAGTCAAACTGTCTAAGAGATCAGGATGGAGAAGAGGTAAATGCATTCACTTGTGTTAATTTTATTTCACTTTCACGCTAACAATTTGCACTCTGCTTTTGTTTAGTCTCCCTGAGTTTAAATTTCTTTTAGGATTTAGAGGAGTATTTTCTTGAAAATGAATTTCATAAAAGTTAAGAAAAGTATACGTTGAAAACAATGTTTAAAAAACTTCCAAAATAATATGTATAATTAACCCTAATCATTGATGGACTCCATGTTTTCAAATTTTCTTATTTGCTAAAATTTATTTACGACTCCCAAATGAGTACCCATGGTGCTTTCATGGACATTTGTCAGGGTGCACAGAGCAGCGGATGATTTGAGCCACTCTGTGTGCCTGTGCCCAGATGAAGCTGATTAAGGCAATGCTCTGCCCTTTGTTTGGTATCTCATACTGTAAACAAACGTCCTTTTTGAAGTATATTTAATGTCTCACTTTTTGAATTTCTGTGATTTTAGTTGATGAGTTCACTGTTTAAAATAATCCCCATATAGTGCAGAAGTGCTTTCTAGTGTAAATGCATGAAGGCTGTGCCTTATGGAAACAATAGATGTGGTAGTTAGGCTTCACTCAGGTATAAATTATAGTGCTGTTGACATGAGTTTAAGGTTAATGAAGCAAAAGTATATATCAAATAATGTGTCTTTGAACAACAACACATGTTTAAAGAATGTGTATGATGGCTGATAAAAATTGTGTGACCAGAGGCTCATAAGAAAAACTTTCCCTGTATTTCCTTTAATCACAAATTTTCTGTATTTGCCAATTCAGTGTTTACAGTGACTTCATAGAATTGTAACCACTATGAGGACAGGCATCAGACCCTCTTTCTGTAATGTTGAGCATCATCACCACTTCAATCAGAGTTGAAAATTTCAATCAGAGAGAAAATAATTTTTTTCTTTTTTTAAAT
>PVKU01004955.1:0-134301 GCA_004027475.1 Anoura caudifer
GACTTGGAATACTTCTTTCCAGTCCCTTCTTGCCTGGAAGGTCTCTTTTGAGAAATCAGCTGACAGTCTGATGGGAACTCCTGTGTAGGTGACTGTTCCCTTATCTCTTGCTGCTTCTAGAATTCTCTCCTTCATTTTAATCTTGGCTAATGGAATTATGATGTGCCTTGGTGTGTTCCTCTTTGGGTCCAACTTCTTTGGGACTCTCTGAGCTTCCTGGACTTCCTGGAAGTCTATTTTCTTTGCCAGATTGGGGAAGTTCTCCTTTATTATTTGTTCACATAACTTTTCCACTTGTTGCTCTTCTTCTTCCCCTTCTGATGCCCCTATAATTCAGATGTTGGAACATTTAAAGATGTCCTGGAAGTTCCTAAGCCTTTCCTCATTTTTTTTGAATTCTTGTTTCTTCCTTGTTTTCTGTTTGGTTGTTTCTTTCTTCCTTCTGGTCCACTCCACTGATTTGAGTCCCAGTTTTCTTCCCATCACTATTGGTTCTCTGTGCATTTTCCTTCATTTCACTTTTTGTAGCCTCCATTCATTCATCTAATTTGCAACCAAAATCAACCAATTCTGTGAGCATCCTGATCACCAGTGCTTTGAATTGTGCATCTGATAAGTTGGCTATCTCTTGGTCATTTAGATGTAGTGGCTCTGGGGATTTGATCTGTTCTTCGGTTTGAGCCATTTTTTTGGGCGGGTGGTCTGGTCACACCTGTTATGTATGAGGGGCAGAGCTTTAGGGCGGGGCAACCCAGTTGCTGGGTTGTGACTCTGTATGTGGGGGCAGGGTCAGAGAGGGAACAATGGTGCTTGCTCCTCTCTCTCTTGGATTTCAGTCCCTTCTGCTTCTTCCCACAAGCAAATGGGGCCCTTCTGGTGCTGGTTCCTGGGTGGGTGGGCTTGTATACATTCTAGGACCCTGTGGGTCTCTCCAATGAACTCTCCTGTGAGGCTGGGAGTCTCTCCCAGCAGCTCAACTCCGACAAGTTTTTTCAATTGGTGCTTTTAGGTTTTATTTCCCAGTGCTGGGGCCCTGGGTTGCTCAGTCTGTCTCGCTCCCCATTTTTGCCTTTTTCACCTGCTTTATCTGCACATGAATGTGTGTCCGAGGTCAGCCAGATGCTTTGCGTGCCTCACTGGGTCTGCCTGCTGCCACCCCGTGCCGGAGGTCTGCCAGCCACTGCCTGTGCACCCCGGACGCCAACCACCACTGTTTCTTACCTTGACCCCTTTGTGCCAGCCACCAACTCCACCCCTCTTACTGGTCTGGATGAATGGTTGTTGGACTTCCTTACAGTTCAATTTTCTGTCAGATATGGTTAATTTTTGTTGTCCTTAATTTTGGTTGTGCATGGAGGCACAGTGTGTCTACCTACACCTCCATCTTGGCTGGAAGTCCTCAGACCAAGCTTTGGAGGGGTGCTCATACATGCAATGCAAAACACTGGTAGGGAAAAGGGTTGGCATCGCTCTTCCTTCCTGTCCTTAGCGATAAAGCAAAGGAAGAGCAAAGGTTTATGAGAGAGGCCCTACAGCTGCCGTGCCCAGCTGTGAGGCAGACCTTGTTTCTGTGCTTGGTTTTCAGATCGTAGCACAAAAGAAGGAGCACCCAGCTAGCTGTGAAGAGAGCTGTCCCCCTCTTCTGCCTGCCTACAGCTTCCTGTGTTACTTTAGTGCAATCACCCCTGCATGTCCTTCTTTGTAAATTTTGAGTATCAAAGCAAACAATACCCTCTACGCTTCCTCCCCACTATCCTAACTTGGATGCCAGGAAACCCAGTGGTGTTGGCAGGACAGGCTACAGAATCTGTGGGTCCAATTGCAAAATGGAAATGTGAGGCCTCTTGTTCAAAAGTTATTAAGAATTTCAAGATGAGACAGCAGAGCACTGAGCCAAGGGCAGGGCCCTTCTGAGCTCAGGGCCCTCTGTGACTGCATAGTTCTCACGCTTCTGAAGCCAAGCCTAAGCGTCTACTCTGCCCTGGAGCTGGTGTGTCACTCAGGGGAAAGTGGGAGGAACACATGTTCTGCTGGTGGCAGCTGGAGAGGAGAAACAGGGCAAGTAATAAGGCCCGAGTACAATGTGCTGTGAGGGAAAGGATGGCAGAGGGGCTCAATACAAAGATGGTTCTCTCCTGGGCCTCCTCTCCAGCTGTCAGTCATGAAAGACTGCCCTAGGTTTCAGTCTTCTTAATTTTGCTCTGAACTCCAGGCAAAGTCTGGGGATGGCACTTTGCACAACGTCTTGTGTCAGGAAGCTCAGCAGACAACCCTGCTGGAGCTGGTCAAGAAGCACGTGGGTGACTGTTTTTCCCTTCTGCTGAAATTGCAGCCACTTGGGGTCAACATGATCACAGCAGGGTTTGGGCCTTAAACCTTCAAGAACAGATTGCATTGTCAAATGCCAGGAACACTGCCCTTCAGCACTTGGTGCATCTTCTCATCCCAGGCCTCACAGATAATGCTCTTAATTCTGTCAACATCCCCAGTGTCAGTGAGGATCATTGGCCAGCCTTGCCTCAGAGCATGGGGGCAGGAAGAGACCTTCACTGAGGCCCCATTTGCCATCACCAAGTGTTCCCTTTCATAGGAATCAGCTTGAGTATTTTCTGACACACGGCTGCATGTTGTCAGCAGATTAGTCAAATCCACATTCGATGTTTCCATAATGAGGTTTTGGTGTCAGGTGACATTAAAGAATGAGAATGGCAAAGAAACACCTCTGCTGAACCACTTTCCGATAGCCTGAGAATGCAGCTTTCAAATCCTTTCCATGACTGCATTGAAAAAATTAGGGTGGCATTGTGAAAGAGAGAGCCCAGGGCTGAAGGCCATGGGACCAAGGACCATTGAACAGCCAAAGATACGTCGTTTGTCCTGTGGTATTTCTGTTTTCCCATTGAAAAATGGCAATAATAAACCAGCCCCATGGGGATGCTGTGGCCATAGAATGAGATAACAGATAAAATGTGCATTTAAATATAAAATTACTCTGCAACTATTGGTATAACCAGGATTTCTTAACACCCCATAAACTTCATGTATCTAATACAATAAGTCATGATGATAATAATAATAAACTTGAGAGCTAGTCCCCAGGATAGAAACCACAAAAATTCCAACCCTCTAAATCCCTAGCGATGCTCTACTTTTGTCTATTGAATCTGTAAAGGGATACACATGCAAATTAGCCAAGTCATATCAAAATTTGGAAAAGGAAAAAATCAGAAAAGAGGTTTAAGAGATTTGCTCCACCAATCTTAGTAATTTTTGTGCTCATTATCAGTAAGCTATGTTTTTCTTGTAAAAGAACTACTTGGGCATGCATTGACTTGAGATAATTAAGAACGCATTTACATTTTATGGAGCCACTAATGCCCTCAGCATTCAAGGATCTTGCATTAGTTGCTCATGCTACTTTCTCCCAATCGATGAATACTAAAATATTTAACCTGTGGTTAAGCAGTAACCTCTCAAGGCATTGGGACTTGATTCAGTGACATTAAGAAGTCAAAGAGGGTTTGTCAACAGAAAATACACACACACACACACACACACACACGCAACCTCCAAATTCCACTTTCGAAAGTGTTTTTTCTTTTTTAATTGCTTGAAGGATCTCATTCAAATTTCCAAGATCAAACAGGAATTGGAAGGGCCACAGAGTAACTTAGGAAAAGATGGCTTTTAACACAGTGCATGAATGACAACACAAAGAAGGGACATTGGAAATCAATGTTTAAAAAAAAAAAAAAACGGGGATAAGAAGGTGGGAATTTGACCAGGTGGTCTTCTGAGGCCCCTTCCAGCTATAACACCTATGCAGTATGCAAAGATTAGGATATGCCACTGCCCAGTGTCCTGGTCCTCTGAGGCACCTGGAGCAAAAGATTCACACTCTCCTCAGTGCCATGCAATTGTGCCTGGAGCTCACCTGGAAGGAAAAGTGTCCTGCCACAGGTAGCCCCCACTGAAAGCCATGTTTTCCAATGGCGGCAGATGGAAGCCCCTTTTGCAAATCTAGCCAGCCATCTTACGACCTGACATATGACCTAGGCAATGAGCTGTGCTGAATTGTAATCCTGATGCTGCATTGCCACCCCTCTCATTTGGGCAAGTGCACATAAATAATTGAGCAAAATAAATTGCAGCCCAACACAGTCCACATAGCACCAGGCAGTCAAACCCATCTGGGACTAGGTATGCGAAGAAGGAAGTATAAAAACAAAGTATTTAGGAGTCTGATCTTCCAGTGGTTCTAATTTTCAAAGTCAGAAGACACGAGTCCCCTAGGAGACTGGACCCTGCTTAGAAAGACATCTGAACTAGGCAATAAAATAATATGAAAATACCAAAAAATAAAACTAAGGAAGAGAAATAGGTATGTAACTTCATCACAGCTCCTGTGGTATCTCGCAACACCATGCTTCATGAACCCCAAAGAAAGCAAAAAACTCCAGCTAGTGTTATAAATCCTGGTCAGCTGAATTATTTCACATGTTGCAGCCTGACTTAGTTATTCATCACAGAAGCTAGCAGCTCCCTGATGCATCCTTCCATGTCACTGGACAGGGTAAAAATAATAAATTGGCCATTGTGAGACACTCTGAGTTTCGTGGGGTTGAGCAGAGCATATTTTATATTTTTCTTTTGGAACTGCCTCTTGTTGGTAGTAAATGGTTGCCAGCGCTGCTGTTTCTCAATAGACAAGTCCTAGAAGTAAAGATAATTCAATTTTCATTCACTCTTAGGTCTCCTGCTACCCATGTTCTTCCTTGACACGGACAAGGCTGTACCTGTCTTCCCGGCCTGAGGCCTGAAGTAGCACTTGTATGATTTTCCCCTTGCCAGAAAATGTCATAAGCCACTCTGAAAAGCCTCTCACCCAGTGGATCCAGTGAGCACAAATTGTCTAGTGGTCTTTTCAGCTGGTTCTTCTTCCTTAGCTCATTTCCACCCAAGAACAAAAATACCACGGTGTTGATTCAGCAGCAGCTCCTGAAAGACAATCTAGTTTGGTTTAAATCTTTAAAGGTTTCCATTACAATGGAAAATATAATAACAATGGTGGCAGCACTGTTAGATTGAAATTAAATTACTACTCTCATACTGTTGAAGTGGCAACCTCTTTGGAAAGCAATACAGCAAGTTATTAAGGACCACTAAAATGTTCATACCTTTTTGAAGCAGTAAGCTCACCTGTGAAAATTCATTCTGAGGGTATTATTCAACAGCAAAAAACAAGCAAGGCACATGTACATGTTTCTTCCTGTGAAAGCAATAGTATGAAACTTATTAAACAAATTTTCATGCACATGGTTATGTAAAAATATGGAACAAGTGTCCCCTATAGCATTAAAAGACAAAAGCTTAGAGTATAGACTACGTTTTATGACTGTATCTATGGAAGAAAATATAGATCTAGGTAAAGATGAATTTGTGCCAAAATCAGTGTTAAGGTGATGGGATTATGTGTAATCTTCCTACATCAAATTTGTCCACAATACTGTTTTTATATTTTTCAAAAAAAATTCTTAAAGATACCAAGTATGCCTCCCTCAGTGTTTGCTGCTTCCCCTGAAACTGGGTCCAGATGACTCAGTCTGCCCAATTTCTTGAACAACATGAATGAGGAAGGAAGGTTACCTTTTTCAATGTTTTTAAATGACATGGCAAAGGCCTTTCATCCCACAGTTGGCCTCTTTGTTTTGGATATGCTGCTTCCAATCATTTTCACAACCCTCTGCACAATTCACAAAAGCTGAGAGGTATGCTTTGTATTCCCATGGTCTTGCACATCCACTGTCATGGGATTTTTTATTAAGTGAGTTTTTTAAAGAGCCACCATCCTCCATTTACAAAGACAAGAGCTAGAATTGTGGCAAATTGTCAGCCAGCGATTCAAACCACAACACACCTCAAACAGTTGAAATAAGAAGCCCTCCCATCAAGCAGTCATTGGACAATCTAAAATATAAACCACACACACCAAAACAGCAAATATTGTGGGTGGCCATGCCTGGCACTGGAAGTCAGAAAGATGAATAAATGCAATTAAGAGACCAGACAAAGAAGTAAACATGCCATGTAGCTTACAAGAGACCAGCCACATTGTGCTTATTTTAATATTGTTTAATGGTAACACCTAATAAAGAGAGCATCATGATTGTGTGAGCTAAATTTTCAGTCATAATGAAGGCTACAAACTTAACCTCCCAAGTTTAAATAGGCTACAATGTCTTGGGAAAAATGCAAGAAAAATTATTTGATAAAGGTAACGGTTTTTCACACCTGAAAATAATGTTTTTCTTCCAGCCTATCTTGATCAACAGTCGGCAGCAACACATTGCAAATATAATCTCAAGACCTTGTGGCATGTACTTGTCACTACATGCATAACTTACTATGGACGGAGGATCACGGAGATTTTGAACATAATTTCCCACACGACAGGAGATTAAATAGACCACACTGGAAGAAGGCAAGAAGAAGCTAGGTCCCTACAGTACCAAAAAGTAAGCTTCAGCCAGTTCTAGAAGGAGAAAAACAGCAGGAAATATATTTTCAGATAGGCTACTTTCTCAATAGGTCCTGCTTCTAAGAAGTCTAGGGAAAGGGTGAGTTACTGGGTAAGAATGTAATAAGAAAAGGGCCTTCCCTGGACAGATTTGGAATGGAGGAAAATCAGCATCTCCTCATTCATGTCTTACTTTCTCCCCTCTCTTTGTGATGGCCCCCTTCTCGGGGTATCTCCTCCCCTCAAAGACCTTGCCTATCACCCATCAGAACCTGCTCTTGAGACTGCATTCCTGACACCTGCAGAGAGGTCCTAAGTCCGTGCTCCTCCTCTCAGTGTCTATGTAAAAATTAAGCTTTCTTTCAATGCTGTGTTTTCTGATGATGGAATATCAAACATCAACCAACAAGTAGAGAAAACACTGTGGTACAAGAGAATTTTCAGTGTCCCCAAAGCCATTCTACTCAGCACCCTACAGCACAGCCTTGAACCAGCAGGGCCCAGCTGCCTTACTCGTGAAAACAAAATCATAGTGCCTAACACGGGAGTGTTGTGAAGATTAAATGAGTTCATCCTTGGAAAGCTGTACAGCAGTTCCTGACACATGGTAGGCGCTCAATATGGTTTTTTTATTATTATCACTATTTGCTACCAAAAACCTTTCTGAAACAAAAATATCACATGAGAACATCAGTTTTTAAAGATGTACATGAATAAAAGCACATATGGAACTGATTTATGATGCACAGTAGCATAGTCATCAAGGGCACAAGTTTTAGAGGTCAACCGCCTGCGCTCAAAACCACATGGCCACCGTGACACGGGGCCTCAGATTTCGAACCTGAAAAGTGGGAAAACAATACCTATGACACGGAGTTGCTGTGAAAACTAAACTAGCTAAGAAAGATAAAATATTGAACAGTGCCTGACATAAAATAAACACCCATAAATGGTAGCAGGAAGAAAAAGAGTGCTCTTCAACCAAAATTTTATCTTCAGAAAGTGTTTCAAGAAGGATGAGTGTTTCAAGAAGGAGAATCCTACACTTCTTGGAGCTGAGGGCTACAAATGACCCCCAAGATGTGAACAAAAAAGAAATAAGATATCAGAGACAGCTGGTCTTTGGATTAAAGAACATGACACAGAGGTAGAGACCCAAAGGACTTCCCAACACCCACGGCCTGAACTAGGCACACTTGTCCTTCAGCCTTGGCTGAGCAGGACTGCAGGCTGCCTTTACAGGGGAGAATGAACTTGTACCTCCTGGACAGAGTCTAACCTGAAAGAAAATCCAACAGAGGCCAAGTTTCACCAGCTCAACTACTTCTTCCAAACACATTCTTTAGGTAAGTCACTCGTCTTCCCAAGGGGAGGACTGAACGCATTTGTGCTGAGAGGCTAAAAACTTTCCTTTCTTATTTTTCCCTTATGGACAGAGGAATAAAAATGTCCTGTCCTCTGTGGGAACTTGCAGACTGTAGAAGTTTCCCCAAGCACTTGGCTTTGACGAATATATCTGTATGTTTCTGTATCCACATGTTCTACATGGAGAAACAGAGTAAGCTGATAGATACATTGTGGATTTTAACACTATTTACCTTCTTTATGGTAGTTTGTCTTCAAGATGACCACCAACAATTTCTCCCCTCTCTAATGGTACATGCCATTCCTCCATGGGCAGTTGAAGCCTGTTGCTCCACCCAGTTGAACCTGGGCTAGCACATGGCTGCTTTGACTGGTAGGATGCAGCTGAAGTGCTACTGCATGGACTCCAAGGCTAGGTCAGAAGACACCTTACAACTCTGCCTGACTCTCTTGGAATGCTTGCTCTGGGGAAAGCCAGCTTCCGTGTAAGACTCTGACTGCCCTGAAACTTCCAGGCTGTGAGGAAAACTAAGCCATGTGGAAGATCCCAACTCATACACGGGGGTGAGGAATCTGTCTTAGACATTTAACCTATTCAGTTCTTCAGACAACTCCAGCCCTCGCTGCAAACCTATGAGAAAGTCCAAGTGAAAACCACCCAGCTGAGCCCCATCAACTCACGGAACTATGAGCAATAAGAAATAGTAAATGATGATTTCAAGAGACTAAGTTTTAGGGTGTTGCTTATGCAGCAGTTGGCAACTAAATACTTCAATAAACTGCACCAAATTTGCCACTAAACCTACTTTTTAAAAATCTCAATCAAATGGCACTTGAACAACTGAGAATAATTTTTATAGGAGACTTTAACATTAAAGATAGGTGATGCTTAGCATTTGCTGTGGTGTTATCTGAACAAAACAGCCAAAATCTCTGTAATCTTCAAGAAAAAATGGGCCTTAATCCTCAATTAAAATACTTTAGAAAAACAAATGAAATTGGGTTCCTTCTACAAGGCTAAAAGTCACATTTCTAATGCAAATAATAGATTTGATAACAGAGAGAATGAATATTTACCATTAAACTAATTGCCTATCATTTGATGCCAATTAAGAATGTAATTGCTTCCTCAGTATCACCAAGATCGTTCACAGTTTCAGGAAGTATGAGTATTTGGTTACATTTATTTAACTTGTGTAAACTCTTCTGTGATTCATTATTTCCAGAGGAAAATGGAGTTTGAAACCAGGAACATTTCTGATCTGATTTTCTGTATGTATATCTTAAAAAGAGATAAATTAGTTACACTTGTAATGCAAACGAGTACATGCTCACAAGGTGGATGTTCAAAGGAACTTAGACAAACCAAAGATATAACCAGGTAATAATTTACTTAGTCTTCCTTGCCTATGAAAATTCCTTTTATAGATGTGATAGATTGTGAAATGCATTATGTTAATATATGGCTATGCTATGTGGCATGGATTTTTATTGAGGAGGACAATCACATGTTCTCCTGCTAGAATTATTTTCCTAAAGGCCAAAGATATTCTGTCTGAAAGACTTCTTATTTCTCTGGCCTTGGAAGCCAAGGTACCTGGGACTTGTAATCTTTACTCAACTCCTTTGCACTCAAGGTTAGCCTCTTTACTTCTCTGAGCTTGTTTACCCTCTTGGGGAAAATGAAGGACATGTGGGACTTAGGAATTAGGCACATGAACTCATTCATGTAAAAGTGACCAGTTTGAACTCTGACTTTTATCACAAATGATATGTACATGAAATACATGAAGAGGAGAACCCTCCAATTCCCAAAAGCCCAGGCCACTTGGCTGAGCACTTTGAACACCACTGGAAGCAGCTTACTTTAACTGTTATGGACAACAAGTAAATGGCTGTGTTGGTTTAACTACCACCCAAGAGAATCTTGCCAGGATCAGATCTGTGTTCAGGGCCCATGTTGGTATTTCTGTCCCAGAGGGCATTTCTGCTTTTACACCATTCTGCCTCCAACTATCTCATTCCAGGGCGTCTCAGCCCACTACCCCGCCAATCATGGAAAGGCAGCAGCCCTGCTTCAGTTACAGGAGCAGATGAAATGACTGGGACAGGTATATCAGAGACTCTTCAGCTTGGGCCTTATAAACAGGAAATGTGTACTGTTTTGGCATTCTTCTCTGGGTATGCTGTTGAGTTTCAGGATGAAAGATACTGAGCTTCGATATAGCGACTGACATTATCAGGCTTTGGTGAGGGCCCAAGAGTCACTGTCATTGGTCATGAGGCATTGTGCTTGGTTGGTGTGCTTAGGCCCAAAACATCAGGACTGCTTCGAGGACTCTCCTAGGAATTCAGAACCACAGGAAGGAAAAGGTGAAGGTGTGGGGTTGGAGCGGGGGGCAGGGGGAGAGATATACATACAGAAGGAAATATAGACAGGCTGTTGAAGGTGTCATCTCTAAGAAATTAATCTCCAAACATACCAAAAGAAATATTTTTATTTTGATATGTTTGCATTATCACTATTACCAAAAACAGAACACGATCATAGACTGAAAGAATTTAGAATTTTAAAAATCAGTGCTCTGAGGGATTCTAAATTTAACAAACATTGACATAAACACACAAGTTCCTGCAGGAAAGCAAATGTGACCCAAGCCAAGTGGACACGATATCGATGGTAGAGGGAGCCCAAGGTGGTCATTGTTTTCTTTGCTTTTATTGCCTGTGTTGATGGAAAATTTGTGATTTTTCACCTAGTAACAAAATCAATACACCTGACTTACATTTCATAATTTAGATACTTTAGAAAACACAACCATGTTTTCTGCAGTTAGACCTTTTTCTTGTTTTGGAAAGTTGAAGGGGGATATAACTCAGCTTTTCCCAATACTTTGTCAATGTTGTTGTCTCTGATGATTTTCCTCAAATTTCTCCGGGAAGCCGTCATAACATCTAGGCTTTACCTTGTATTGAATTTGAGCAAATGGAACTCAAAAGGCAAAGCAACATATAGAATAGTTAGAAATTTGAAATCCCATAAAAGCTTGTGGTAGATAATTTAAATGGAAGCTGTTTTGATGGTCACCTAGAATAACAACTGAGTACCATGCTCACACGGGTAGTACAATGAGCCTTTGGCAATTGTGGGTTTAACCTTCACAGTTTTGAATGTCCTTAAATGACTCTGAAAACCCATAACATGTAGTAATTTGTAATTTTGCTGAAGCATGAATCTGAACTGCCTGCCCTGGGAGACAGGAGTGAGTCCTTTAACTAGATACCATGACTTTATTCTTTGTTTCCTTGAAAAAGTTTTATGAACTTTTGGGGATTTGTAAAGGTCTCAGGTACTCCTTCACGAACATTCTCATACCTAATACAATGCTTCAAGAAAACAACATTAAAGTTATGGGTAAGGAGACAAATACACCAAAATAAAGTAAGATAATTTCAGTATAGAACACTGAAATGTGACATCTCAGTGAATACTTCTTTTATTGATTTTCTATCAACAAGAATAATGTATGTTAAGCACCTAAGACAATGTCTGACATAGGGTGAAGTGTTCCTTTTGTGTTAGTTCCTTTTCTTTGCTTCATATCTGCTATTGGAACAGGTATACAGTAGTGTCTACTTATGGAGAACTTCCTTTAAAGTAGATAAATGAAGAAAATATCAGAGACCATCACTGTTTGGGGCTTGGTTTTTTGTTTTTTTTTTTTTGAGGATTTGAACAACGTTTGGTGCAAACCTGCTTATGATAAGGAGTCTCTGTGTTATAAAGCGCACACTTGATTTAGCAGTCTATATTTATTCGTAATGACAGAGGCATTGTTTATACATTCTCTTAATCTGCAACCTCACAGTGTGACAGGATTAGGAATCTGGGCCCATATGCAGATGTTAGAGTGTGTAGTAAAATTGAGACACAATAAATTTGTTTTTGAAGATTAGAAATGGAAGCTTGATACAGCTATTTGGCTCTTCTCAGTGTCTGAGCACAGGACCTCAGTAATTCTTCTAATGGAAACCTCATTATCATGTGTTTGAGATCACATTATGTTTATACATGCATCATGTCTGCTTAAAAATCAAATAAGGCTTATTTTTCATTAAAATGGTATGTTTTAAATGAGTGAATATTTCAATAAGGGACACCAAAATAACTTTTCTCATAGATTCAGTAATTTATATATTTTGTAGATAATTCAAATGAAAGATGATCCAAAATGCAGCCATAGTTGTTCTAAAGCTCAGGAAACTGAATGTCATTTGATACAGCCTTGTAACATGTTGTTATAGTGAAAGGAACTTAAGATTTTATCTTGGTGTTTGGAATTTTTGGCATGGAGAGAGTATCTTTAATAATACCTTCCCCTACCTGGGTTTCCAAAGTCCTATGGTGTTGTAGGAGTGACAAACAATCGAAATCAGTCAATTGTTCAGTCATCAAAAACATGAATATGGTAATTCACACCAACAGGAATACTGAGCCACCTTCTTTTCTATCAAGATAATGAGAAAGCAGTTACGCATTTGCATGAAAATAGAAATTTAGGGTATCATTACAGTTCAGTGGTAATCTGCTCTCCCAACACCACCCCCTTCCCCTTAACTGCCTTAGGGTTTGTAAACCGCTTCAGCAATCATCAGCCAAGAAACGCACATGTCATCTGCAAATCACAGATCTTGACTCAAGTGATTGAGCAGGGAGAAGTGCTGAAGGGTTCATAGTGGCCAGGACAAGACTTAAAAGTGATGTGAAATAGGGAGCAAAGAGGGCTGCAATTGCCTTGGAGCCTAAAATAGACTGAGCTTCAATGCCATAGAAAAAAATCACCAGCTTCTCCATCATTTCTTTAAAGGTCAAAATTTTTGTAGGTGGACTGGGAGAGCAGCAGATTGCAGATGCGTTTAACAGCAAGATATTTTCTGCTGCCATGACCCGTTAAGGAAGATTTTCAAAAACGCATCGGCTGGTAAACAGTTTGGCCCTACTCTGGGTCATCTGCCTTCTCTGGTCTCCTTGCTGCATGGATTCTTGCCTGGGTAGAGTCCCAAACCTCACATCAGTCAAAGCTGGGTTTTCAGTGCAGTCCATTACATTTTTTAGAGAGGTACCTCAGTGGCTTTCAGGGAGCTTTTATGATGTGGGGCTGCCTCTTCCCAAATGCATGAAGCACACACATGAGGCATACAGGCACAGAGCATGAACTTTCCCCTTCATGTTCCTGGTCAGCACCAAGCTCCAATGCCCAGCCCAAAGGAACCTCAGGGGGCCAACTGACTGAGTGCCTCTTAGGGTGGTCACCCAATGCTCTACCATGTTACACTCAACTGTTGGCTGTATAAACAAGTAAACCATTTGGCAAACTCAACCTAAGCCCACAGTGAAAGTTAGATTGAGTGGTGAGAAATTTCCCATCTCTGCCTGCATTTATACACTGGTCTCCAGGAGTACCTGTCAAAAATGGCAAAGGCCAGAGAGCTCTTTCAGTTAAGCTCTTCCAGATGACACCTATTTCACAGGTTTCCCATGGAGAGTACATCTCCAAGTGGGAATGTGGGAAGATAAGGTCCCTGTAGAGCTGCATTCCCAAAGTCTGTCCTCAGAGCCAAAGATATGCTAGAAACCACAAACTTGCTCTGTCCCAAATACTTTGGGTTAGAATGAGATCCCAGTGCCATTTAGAAATTACACCTTATCTGACCTTCCCGCCTGCAGCAACTGGTAACTCACCAGCACACCTGAATGAGGATGGCTGTATGTGGGCCCCTGGGAAGAAGGTGTGTGGTGGGAGGTTACTATTCACAGTTGTCTTGAAGGTATTATTCATAGTATTCCCAAAGCCAAGCATTCGTGTTAGGATGACGGAGTATTTATTGTTAGCTGTCTGGACATTGGGCTCACTGGGGATGGCTCAGGATCTCCCATGTTCCAGAAGGGTGTTATCAGGCCAGAGAGGCTAAAGGTCACATATAGTTCCTTTCTCTTGGAAGGGGCATAAGATGTTACTCCTCTAACAATTCCAGTCCTGCTTTTCCATTTGGCAAAGAAACAATAGGAATGAATATTAATTTGTTATATAGGTTTCTTATTTAATCCTTTACAGTTATCCCAAACGAAAGAGTAGTAACTAAGAAAGGGATACATTTAGTTGTATAACTTTAGGAAGGTTACTTTAGCTTTCTGTGCCTCAGTACCTCACCTAAAAGGGAACATGTTCCCAGAGGGTTGTTGTGAGGATTAATTGAGCCAATATGTGAAAAATGCTTAGAATAGTGCCTAGCACATAGTAAGTACTCAGGAAACATTTCAATCCAAAAGATTGCTATTGTTACTGTTATTATATCTTTGCAATATCTCGCTCATCATACTTCCCTATATTCCCTGTAGGGGAAGTGAGGTAAAGAGGTGGTAAAAATAATGGCCCAGGGGAGAGGGAGAAGGCTTCCGGGTATTACCCTGGAGATGGATCACCCAGGAATGCCATGGAATTTTATTGATTTGCAAAGGTTTCTGTAGTTTCTGCTCTAGGTATCTGTTTTAACCTTTTCGACTCCTGTACCCATTTTCTCTCTTCACTTACATCTAGATCTTCCACAGGGACAAAACAGAATCCTTTGAAGAGTTGTCAGAAGTCAGTGCCGACATGACAGTGAGTGCAGCCAGAACACAGAAACGCAAGAACTGCTGTGTGCTGGGGAAGGAAAGGTGGCAACCCAATGTGCAGCGTCCTAGGATTTAAGCTCCCACCACTGACTGTGATCCTCATAAGTGGGGATTCACTGAAGGAGAGGGAGGAAATCAGTTTGAAATCACCAGCCCACTCATGCCACTTTCTTAGCTCTTCATCATTAAGAGGTCCAAGGAGAAATGCCTTTGCCTGTACTGTGAGATGCAGAGTAGCACCCTGCTTTTGCCAGGCATGCCTCTGCCTGCAGCTTTAAAGATGCCCAGAGCCCAAATATGGGGAAGAAAGCAAGCCATAGTTTATGCTAAAATTCTAAAGCCATTTGAAAGCAAATGCATATACTAGAAAGGATTTAAGCAGCTGGTGGATGTCATTACATTCATTTCTCAAGGAGGCCTGTCTTCTGATGACACCAATCAAAGAACTGGGTCATCTCTCAACAGTAATTTTCTTGGAGGCCATGAAATTCTCGCATTGATTTCAGCCCCCTTTGGCTGAACATGTGCTGAGAACAGCCAAGCTGGTGAGGACTCAGGCAGCCCATGGGGCTGTCATCAAATCCATCTGAAGAGTTTATATCCTTAATGGGATCAGAGGTCTTATCGGCGATTCTTTGTAAGTGCAACAGAGAAAATATCTTCTCACCACTGATTCCACACCTGACAATTCTCCTATTTATCAGTTAACAATTATTGTCTGAAAGCCAGTCAATTACAAAGAGGAATTTATGAAGTTCTTAGCAACTAAGAAGATGCTTGATGAGACCTGTTCATTCTGTTCAGAAAACTGAAATGTGAACTGTGTGAAGACAGGACTGACTTCACATAAATTAGCACCACATCATAATACAAACCATTAGGATATTAATTCTTATGTTTCTGTATATATACAACAAGTTACAACTATGGATGGGAGGAAACAAAAGCATATGGTTACTGTAAAAGTGTCATTAATTTTGATCCCTCAAGCCCCTCCTCTGTGAATTCTTCCTGGCACCCCAGAAAGAGTTGGCCGTGCTCTTCTCACTGTCTTCAAATCTGTGATATGACTCAGAATTTAGTTTTGGTGATGTTTATCAGCTTACTTTCTTCCACCGCTGACTGAGCCCACTTTTAAGCATGGATCCATGTCTTCTTACTCAACCTCTATTCCCTATATCTAGCATAGTGCAGCACATAGAAAAGGCTTGAGAACATTGGCTTAATAGGTAGGTAAAATAATCTTGATGTTAGTTCAGTCCACAGAAGCCAGCATTTTGAAGGCATTCCTTCCTCATTCTCTAAAGCTCTGGCTAACAAATACTCATTAAATTCCTAAGCAACATCCTTGATTCCATTTTGTACCTTGAATTAACAGAACTGTGTCCAAGGACAGCTCCAGATGAGATCTCTGAAAAATTCTGCATTTCCAATTAAATTGTGTTATATTATAGATGCTGTGACAGCCACCCTTCAGCCATCAAAAGGAAGAAACCATATTTAATAGTCCTTTGTGAGGGATGTCTGACATCCCATCTCTCCTCCTTGTTCTGAACATTGCCACAATCAGGTGGAGGCAGACAGAAACTGATCTCAGATGTTACATATAATCTTGCTTTCTGTCCTGGACTACCTGCCACCAGAAACTTGGACACTTGCTGGACTCACTCAGCCATTCCAGGGCATGCTGGAGAAGGTGACACTCCCTGGGGCAACTCTTGACAAGTGAGTGCAGTATGGGCCCCCATGGATGAACGCAGCTCGCCGAGAACTGTAGGGCCCGCTCAGAAGATTTCCTAGGCTGTCTGACCTCACAGGAAGGAGCCCCAGTTTCCCATGTGGTAACAGGAGTAGCACACCCCAGACTGGTCTCCCTTCCAGGTATCACCCATCTCTGCTCCCCACTTTTATCTCTGACACTACTTTTCTAAAGAAACCACCTGCAGGGAAGCCTATGTCACACGGTCTGCACTTTGGGAAAACTTGGGCAAAGTGTAAGCCATGATTTGACTAAACCATGCAGAGTACCATTTAAATGAGTATTTGACTAGGCTTAGAATGGATCATGATGACAAACAAAATGAAGGAATGTAATGCCTTTGTCCACATCCTCATAAAATACAGTAAGTGTATAAAGGATTCCATAATTAAGTGTATATAATTAAGAGTATAAAATTAACCATACCACAAAGTTTAACTGTCTTTTAGTAATGAATAGTTTTCCTTTAGATTGATACAAAAACTTAGGCCAATGAAATATGTTTTTCTAAGTACTTGCCCATAAAAGTGAAGGAATAGCTATTTCCCAAGGAGCAATGAACGTAAAATGTTACTTTATTCTATGAGACAGAATAGCCTTATCCCAGGCTAAAGTGAAAGCCATGTTGACATTGCCTACGTTTTCCTCTGCATCTAGTTCCCTTTTAATAATATTCATCACATTTGAGATTATTTGCTTAATTCCTGTCTGTTAAAATAGACTGAAGCTCTGTGATGGTGAAGACTGTCTGTGTCATTTTAAAGCATATCATTAGAACTTAGCTCTGCATTTGGCACACAGTGGGTCCTCAATGAATGTTTTATTGAATTTAACTGTACAAAATAGAAATCCATACCACACATGTGATGACTCAGAGACCATCCCATCCACTATCAGTCATTTGTTTAACATTAGTTAAGAAAGACCCTGGCTGAATCAGTCCAAAAGCCCCTTACGCAGTGGAGACATAGCAAAAGCTCAAGCTGGACAGGAGGAACCTGATTTTCTTTGCATCTCTTAAGAACTCAGTATGAACTCTTTGTCTCCAGCAGAGTCACTCAGTTTCTCTCTACCACTAACAAAATTAGAATGATATTAAATCTTGAATTTTTGAAGTTGGAGAGCAAAGTTAGTCAAACCACCAATGGATCTAACATGATCATACAACAGAGAATTTGTTACCACGTGGATTGCAAAAACCTTGAAGACTCATACTTGTCAAAATTTTTAACAGTGTTTTTAAAAGTATCCAAAAGTTCTTTATGTTCAAATAAAATCCTTTCTGCTAATTTTCTGTGTAGTAAGTCTACCTTCATGGAAAAGGTGAACAAATAGAACATTCTTACAAAAACTGTCTTTTTCTCCTCTCTTTTTTCTTCTTCAAAGTAACTCCCCTTGTCTTTAAACTCATATAACATATATCCTACCTCAATCATTTAATCACATTGAACTTCTTTAGCTCTTTCCATGTTCACCATGTCTTCTTTTCTTGTGCTGTGAAATCACTTCTAGAACAATCGCTGTAATAATACCACTGATAAGTTAACTACATTATTAGTCTCAGAACTGAACACAGTAGAGAATGGCTTTGGGCAGGTAATAGAACTTTTCTGAGCTTCCCCTTCCTCTATTGTAAAATAGAAGGAAAAGAGATTGATTTCTGTTGCACCTCACAACTTTAATAACCTGTGAATATTTTCAGAAAGAAGTCTTGGTAGATATTTAGTTTAGTATAGTTTTGTCTTATAAATTGTACTGTCTGCCAAGTATTAATTAATTGGGGTGCTTAGTTTCTGTAGTAACACTAATGACTGTCTTCATCCTAAATGCTCAGTATTTTGGAAGTCAGAGAACTTTTCAGCAAGTAGGTGGCTTAACCACTTCAGTTATAAGTAGCAGGCAGTCTTCTGAACTGGTAACTGTTCTATCACTGAAACTTGAAACCTGGAAGGGTCTAGACACCCCTCTCTTTGAAGATCTACATGTGGCTTGAGAAGGACTCAGTTTGTACCTTATACACATCTTCCTTCTTAGCCCCTTTCCCTGGCTTTTGAATTGTGAAATTGGACAAAAAATAGAAATAAAAATCTTGTCTTTGTCTCTGTACCAGAACCAGATAGCACCTGTTGGATGATAATTTATTAATGTGTTAATAAGCTCAGGTAAGGGGACACTGGTGCTATTGTCTGTGGGTCCTGGAATATATTTTCAAGTTTTGGAGAGGAGGTAAAAGTTAGAATATAGGGGATAAAATATATCTGGCAAACAGTAATGACATGTCACAAAAACTCAATATGTATCTTGGAAATGATCACAAGGTAAAGGCCTCTAATGTAAGATGAAAATACATGTCATATTGTAAGTAGACCTCACTAAGTTACATAATTACCTCATTCTCTAAAAAATGACCATGACACAGGAAGGAATCTATATTGTAATTCAGAAGATTTTCATTAAATGGAGATAGTGAGGCCACCAAATTTAAGTCTCAGGAATTCAGAAAGAGGACTTCCAGCCAAGATGGATGTGTAGGTAGATACACATTGCCTCTTCACACAACCAAAAAAGGTAAATAACAAATTTAAAAATAAAAAACGACCAGAACTGCCAGAAAATCAAACTGTATGGAAATCAGACAACCAAGGAGTTAAAGAAGAAACATTCATTCAGATCCATAGGAGGGGCAGAGACAGGCAACTGGGATGGAGAAGATGTGCAATAAGGCTGCAGCTGGAGGACCAAGTGGTCCCACATTTGTGTTCAGATAAACTGGGAAGAACAACTGAGGGGGTTGACAGACCATGGAACCCAGGGAAGTAAAGCCTCAAAACCTCTGGTTGTAAAAACCTGTGAGTGTTGTGGTGGTGGGAGAAACTCCCAACCTCAAAGGGGCTTTTGTTGGAGAGAACCATGGGATCCTAGAAAGTATATAAACCCACCCACCTAGGAATAAGCACCAGAAGGGCCCAATTTGCTTGTGCCTAGTGGGGGAAGTGACTGAAAGCCAGCCAAGAGCCAAACAAGTGGCATTGTTCCCTCTCAGACCCCTGGGGGGAGCCACATACAGTGCTACAATGCAGCGGCATGGATTGCCCCACCCTGGCAAATTCCTAAGGCTCTGCCCCTTATGACATAAAAGGCATGTGGAGACAGAGAAATATGGCCTAAGTGAAAGAACAGATCAAAACTCCAAAATTAGAACTAAGCAATGAAGAGATAGCCAACCTATTCGATGCAGAGTTCAAAACACTGGTAATCAGAAGGTTCACAGAAATAGTTGAGTATGGTCGTAAAATGGAGGAAAAAGTAACGGTTATGCAAATTGAAATAAAAAAATATACAGGGAACCAACAATGAAGGGAAGAAAACTGGGACTCAAATCAGTGGTTTGGACCAAAAGGAAGAAATAAATATCAACCAGAACAGAACGAAGAAACAAGAAATCAAAAAAAAAAAAAAAATGAGGAGAGGCTTAGGAACCTCCGGAACAACTTTAAATGTTCTAACATCCAAATCATGGGGGTGCCAGACGGAGAAGAGGAAGAGCAAGAAATTGACAACTTATTTGAAAAAATAATGAAGGAGAGCTTCCCCAATCTGGCAAAAGAAATAGACTTTCAGGAAGTTCAGGAAGCTCAGAGAGTCTCAAAGAAGTTGGACCCAAGGAAGCACACACAAAGGCACATCATAATTACATTACCCAATATTAAAGATAAAGAGACAATCTTAAAAGTATCAAGAGATAAGGAGACAGTTACCTACAAAGGAGTTCCCATAAGACTATCAATTGATTTCTCAAAAGAGACCTTGCAGGAAAGAAGGAGCTGGAAAGAAGTATTCAAAGTCATGAAAGGCAAGCACCTGCACCCAAGATTACTCTCTCCAGTAAAGATATCATTTAGAATGAAAGGACAGATAAAGTGCTTCCCAGATAAGGTCAACTTAAAAGAGTTCATTATCACCAAGCCCTTATTATATGAAATGTTAAAGGGACTTATCTAAGAAAATCAGGGAGGAGGGGGATGGGGAGAGAATGGGGACAAATGTACAGGGAATAAGAAGCATAAATAGTAGTTACAAAGTTGAGAGGGGAAGGCTAAGAATAATATAGGAAATGGGGAAGCTAAAGAACTTATATGTACCACCCACGGATGTGAACTAAGGGAAGGGAACACTGGTGGGAGGGAGGTACAGGGTGAAGAGGAATAAAGGGGAGGAAAAAATGGGACAACTGTATTAGCATAATCAATAAAATATATTCTAAGATGGAATAAAAAGAAAATCAAAGTAAAATAGCAACAATGAAATGCTAAAAAATAGAAACTCAGAAAGAAGTTATTAGATATTTGGGGACTCTCCTTTCATGAGCAAACCATGATTTTCATTTAAATATCCATTTTAAAGATATTCAAAGCTGTTTATCAGAAAATGGAATTTTTAAAAATTTCACTCAATAACTATAAAAGAATAATAATATGAATAATCTTTCTTCTTCAAGGACACAGTTGATCCTTTAGTGTAGGTGTGTGGGTCCATTTGCTGCCAAGTTAAATTCCTGGGCATTGCTTCCTGGACTAAGTACATTAATAATGGAACTTCACTAGTTAATTTTATAATTAATGTACATTAATTATTAATCAATATGTTACTGTTAATTGATTGCTAATTACATTCACCTTAACATATCACTATGAATTAATAATGTACCATCTAATAAATAAAAAACTTCACAAAGGATTCAAAAAACAAGCAGATGATAGGGAGGAGTCTTCTAGAACTGCATCCAATACCATAAAAATGACTGATGATTTCAAAAATGCATTGTCCAACTGATGGATGATCAAATTGATCCATCTTGACATTATAAAAATTCTAAATCTTCTAAGGTAGGAATCACTGTACCATTAATTAAGTTATTCTGGTATATATTCCCAAAATTTATCTGTTCTTTTCCAATATAAATGATAAATACTCCTATAAAAAGTTATTTTTATGAAATATTTTAGACGCAAAAGCTATAGGAGAAAATCTAACAAATTCTTCTGTACTTGCCACTAGGCTTAAAATATAACACATCACAACTACAGTTTAAGGACTTCTGTGTGTCCTTTCTTATTTCATTTCCTTCCTTCTCCATGCCACCAAACACTCATCCTGTACATGTTTTTATACTATTGCTACTTGTAAATATATCCCTAAAATTTATGTGTCTATGTGTTCTAAAACTTTATGCAAATGGTATCATACACTAAGCACGTGTCACCAACTTACTCTTATTAGTTTAATATTATGTGTTTGAGATTTATCCCTATTGACATATGCCATTTTCTGTTTACTCACGTAAGCTGCTAGATGCTACGAATTTACCTCAATTTATTCATTCTCCTCTTTATGGATATTAATTTTTCTAATTTTTACTCTTACAAACAGTGCTGCGATGAATATTCTTACATATATACATACACATATACACATGATATATATTACTTGTATATATACATATACGTATATTACTTGTGCAAGTTTCTCTGGGATATACATCTAGGAGTTGAATTTCTAGAATGCTGAGTTGGTATCTTCACCTTTATTAGGACTATCAAATTGCCTTCTGAAGTGTAAATTGCCGCCATTTTGAGTCCTTCCAGAAGTGAATATATAGTCCCAACTGCCCCACCTTCTGTCATCACTTGGTACGTCCGATATTTTCATACTGGCCATTCTCATATACATGAATTAACATGTTACTGGGTTTTGATTTGTATCTCTCACTCCAGTCCTTATCTTTATGAGAATATCAGCTTAAACATAAGATATTCTAAATGCTTTGTCTCCACTGTCCCACTCCCCACCTCTCATTCTGTTGGGAAGTTCAGAGAACTCATGTACCTCAGGACCCTTCTGGTGTTTTCTTCCACATGGAGTTATGACAGTTATGACCACTGCTCCTCAGTGGTAAGTCAGAAACTGAATGGTCCAAGATTTTCCCTTGCTTGAGAGCTAACAAGTTAGCCTGCCGTAGTTTTATATAAATAAAGTGACAGAAGATACAAGACCCCTGGGTCAGAGAAACAGACTGTTTATTACTCAAGCACAACTGCTGTCTGATAGAATTACCGAGTAAGTCACATACACTGGACTGTGCACTACACCACCCTCCATTGCCTCTCGTTTCTTTAAACTTAGGATACATTTCAACCTCATAACCACTACTGCAAGCCTTATTTGCTTTCCCAGACAGTTGAGAAAAACGCACTATAGCAAAACTTGTCTCTTTTTATTTCTACAAGAGCCATACATATCAATGAGAAAATTTGGATGATAGTACTTTCAGCCCTTTATTTTCACCAAAGCCAAAACAAGCTTAGCATCATGGTACAGCAGACTCTAGCCAAACACAGTTTGATTTACTTTTGAATTCTGCAATTTTATGCCTGGGCAACTTTATTAATTTCCCTTTGAGATACCATGACCTCATCTGTAAAATAGTAATAACAGTGCTCTGTCAAAGAGTTTACATACTTGGCCCTGGTTGGTTGCTCAATTTTTTAAAGCATCGTCCCATACACCAAAATGTTGTAGGATTGATCCCCAGTTGGGACATGTACAGGAGGCAATTGAACAATGTTTCTCTCTTAAATAGATCTCTCTCTCTCTCTCTCTCTCCCTCTCTCTCTCTTTCTCTCTCTCTCTTTCTCTCCCCCTGCCCTTCCTCTTTCTAAAACCTAAAATTAGTAAACATATCCTCAGGTGAGGATTTAAGAAAAAAAAGAGTTGACAGACTTGGATGAGTTAGTGCAGGTAAATCACCTGATACATAATATGTACTTTGGTGTTAACAGCTATTATTATTCCAAAAGGCAACTTCCTTTGGTGAAAGAATGTTTATTTCTTTGAATTTAGCAACAACCTTTGCCCTGATTCTATTCTATAATTATTTTTCCCGGGGATATTTCAGATTTGGCAGATAATAACCACTATCATTACTGAGTAGCTACAGGCTAGGTGTTTTTGTTAAGGTAGAAATTATGCCATCCATTGTATGTAAATATGAGAATACAAAATAAGAGAGACTACAAGGACAGCAGTTCAGGGAATGACTGTGGGAGTGTACCATGTGGAGGGGGCAAAGGGGGGAAAACTGGGACAACCATAATAGCACAAACAGTAAAATATTTAAAAGGAAAAAATTTACAAAATAAATAGACAGGGTCAAAACCAAAAACCAAAAAGAATATAAAATAAGAGAGATTAGGAAATGCCTAAAGTTGTATAGCCAGTAAATGTCAGGTCCAGGATTTGAACTCACAGATTTCTTTACCTCTTAACCCTGAGCTTTTGTTTATTTATCAGTACAAATTAGGATATCTATATTTTAACAAAGGATCCAGGTATTTGACTCATTTTACTTAGCCATAAATACGAATATGACAGTTAAGTACATATTACAGGCTTGGGCTAGAAACTGTGCCATATTTTCTTGTGATCTTCATTACCGGGGAAGTCTTTCTCTACCAAACGCACACAAAGTATTCAAGCACCTGACGTGAATTTGGTAGTTAGCCTCTTGAGAAAGTGAAATACCCAAAAACCAGTAATGTGTTTAAGATACTTCCTTTCTTCCCACTTAACTGAAAACATTTTGAAAACACATCAACAATTTTCAGAACACAGAAAACAATCCCAGGTCATAGACACTTGAACTCAGCAATTCACAACCAACTTACGTTACTATACTCTCCATTTTTATGATCCTTCCGCTGAGCAGTAAAATGAGTGAAAGCTCTGTAAGAATATCAGAATTTTTAGTACATTCAGATTCAGTCAGAAGGCTTTATCTGATCTGAGCAATTCTTTAACTGTTAACACAGAAATAAGGCATCAATGTCAGTGGCTTAGACTGAAAGAACCATGCTTAGGATTGAATGGCATGTTTAACTTTTGTCTTTCGCATAATCTAAAGATTTATCTGAAGTTATACAATGAGAAAAATCAATGTTTAAACTCTAAAGGACTATGACGCTCAGAAATCTTTCCCCCAAGTCCTTTGTCTTTCACCGGGTCACTATTTTAATTTGTGATTAAAGCACTGTAATGCCACTAGTGATGTGAGACTTTCCGTGGGATTAGCCAACCCACACTTCGCTTTCTGTCCTTTTCTTCTAGGTGGAGTGGAATCTTGCAGTATTATCCCATCTCTGCCTGTCTGGAGGTCCATCCAATTGATTTTTAAAGTTAATTTCAAAATAAATAATGATAAGAACCCATCCTATGGTATCATTTTCCCCTGCTATCATTTTTCCTCTTTCAAAAATTATTTTTTTCCTTTCTGCTTAGACTGCTTTGTCAGAAGCCTCCAAACAAATGCTTAGAAAGAGAAGCCCCCTGAGAATGACACACCCAGTCTAAAACCAACCTGGACTACCTATGAATACATTAGGGGCAATCCATTTCCCTAGCTATTTAAGATATGTACGAAGACTTAAGTAATTATCTTCTTTCACTTTAGACAAACTCTTAGATTTAAGTTTTAATTACTTCTTAGGAATAACTACCCCTACCCAATTCACTCAAGCAGCTGTAACCACAACCACAGAAACACTCTGTTGACTAGTGTCCTCCAGAGGCCTGTTCATTACCTGTCATTAAATGTTTTGAAAGTTTGCATAATTGATCCAGCCAATAAGTCATCATTGATTTATGGGGTTCTGTGCTGAAGAGTTGCTCTTTAAAAATTCATAACACTGGTATGTGTCTTTACAATCCATTAGCTGTTTACGTACCCACAGTCTTAGCATTGATTGACCTTGGACTGGGATTCTCATGGACTTTTTTTTTTTTTTCCACAAGTCTTCAGTATAGAAAAGCAATACTTCAGTCTTCTCCCCTGACAACTATACTTTGATTTTCCCCCTCCATCAAAATGGAAACTTTACTTGAAATGATGAACACATAAAGCATATTCCATAAACAGCTCCTCACTATTATTTAAGCTTGTGGGCTGCATTGTGTTAATCTCCTTTCCCCACCATCAAATTCAAGTGTGTAAATGTTCTAAAAGGCTTTGAAAGTTTTATGATGATTTCAGGGGATGGAGGAGTAATAGCTGAAGAGTGAAGCTATTAGTTTTAATATTTATATTGAGTGCTCTGAAACATTAATGTGACAAGCTGTAAGATCAGTGCAGTGGGATGTATTTACTTCCCAACCACTGCCATGTGACAAAAAAAGTGTGCGTGTGTGTGGTGTGTGTCTCTGTGTTTATTTTCTAAAACTCTGTGGCCAAGTTTCAAATGTCACTTGCAGGTTATTATTTTTTTTTCTTTTCATGAGATTTAAAGTGAAAAGATTTATAATTGACAGATACATTAGCTTTTCTTGAATTTGAGCTACTTTTAGGAAGCTGGAATGAATTTGCAGACAAAAGTCGACACATGGGCTTGTTAATTTGTGTAGGTCTGGGTTCAAACAGCCCTCCAAGCTGCCATGGTAAACACCATCCACCAGATTAGCAGCACTTCGCCCTGCCTTCACTCCCACTGTGTCTTGGGGAAATCTAAAGGACAGCAATGATTACAAATCTGAATTGAAAAACCTTCATAATGAGAGTTGCTCTTAGTGACTCCATGTGGACAAGAAATGAGGCAAAAGGTTCTGAGCTCTGGACTCTAACAGCTCTGGTTTCAGACTCAGCTCCACCCTGACAGGCTGCATGGCACTGTGCATGTCCCTTTACATTTTCAAGCTTGGGCATTAATTTTTTAATTAAAATAATAATCGTACCAATTCACATACTTCCAGTAATGGTTAAATGAGATAATCCTATAAAGACCTGATACAATAAATATTGCCTATTATTACCGCAATCAAATGAGCAAACACCTCCAGAAGTGTCTACAGTGTGCGAGGCATTGAATTTGTACCAATTGTTGGATTTTTAAAGCAGAATATATGGCTCTCATTTTCAAGGTAAATAGTGCTTCTCATTCTCAAGGTATTAACAATCTATTAGGAAACAGGAAATTTGTGTACTTAAACCTCAGAATAAGGGCAGAGGTGTTGCTTTGGAACAAGAACAGACCTGAAAGATCCCAGTGTAAGTCTCAGTTCTGCTATTTGCCACCTGGACAATACCAGGCTTGTCACAATCTCTCTGAGACTCAATTTCCTCGTATGTGAAGTGGAAATATCGATACTTCATCTCATGTAGCTGCTGTGAACATTAAAGTAGTTAATGTTAATAATGCTTAGGGTAAACAGTAAGCTAGTAAAAATATGGTATATTCATACAATCACAGATTTGGGGAGTTTAGACAAACCTGAATGGCCACATGACCAACTAGCTATTTCTGGATATCCATAGCAATGAAGACATTCATCGTGAAATCAGTGAGACAGGGAGCAAATAACAGTAAAGATCAGGAAGGAAGACTGCTTTATGATAATAGTGACACAGAGGGGCAATGGACAGGACGTTTAAGGATAATTTTAATGTCAATAAGCAAAGAATAGTAATTAAATACGAGAGTACTCAGATGAGAAAAGCAAAGGAAAGGGAGCCAACCTGTGTGGGGACACTAAAGGGTAGTGTGGCCATGGCCTGAACACTGAGTCCTGGCAGGTGAAGTCAGAAAGGTGAGCTGGGGAAGATGGGAGGGCCCTGAGCTGCAGGCCAAAGAGTCGTTTGATCCTGTGGCCCAGTTTTCTCCTTTTCCATTTTTATTAAGTAGTATAACATTTTAATAAAAATTAACTTTTAGTTTTTAATCTAAGAAAAATTCATATTTTAAAGCAGCAGCTTTTAACCTTTGATGTATATCAGAGCCTCTTATGGAGCTTTTAAACATTCAATACCCAGACCTCACCCCAGACTATTAAATCGGACTCTCTGGGGCTGGGGCCAGACATCAGCATTTTTAATGTTCCCAAGTGAATCTGGTGAAGCCAAGGTGGAGAACAACTGATTTAACATGCCCATTTTTTACTACAACCGAAAAGAACTATTCTTGTGCTCCGTCTCATGCCCCTCCTTAGCCTCAGATTCTAAAGGCCATTAAGTTTTATCATTTTTTCCATATATGAGTCTCTTCTTTTCACATTGGAGGTGTTCCTCAGATGTACAGGAATCCTTCACCTTCTGTTCATGTTAAGAGTAAGGTACCAAAAAGATTACAAAAAATTCCTTTGCACAGACTTCATATGGATTAAGCAAAATTCCTTTGCAACAAGGTAAAGTATGGCTTTACTCAAGGTAAGTATGTGGTGAGCTGAATTTTTTGTTGAAGGATCCTCAAATATCAATATTCACAGGCCTTGTTTCTGGGGTCTTCAATTTCTAAAAGAAGCTACCTGGAACCTATACGTGTCTGGGCTCATCTGCTCTGTGAGATAGGCAGGCAAAGGATGCCAAGGTCCCCAGCTAGTCAACATGCAAGCTATCACTATATTCCTCTCTTCTTGTGCCCTCCTATGTGGCCATGTTCTCCCAACCAGAGCTTTCCTGGTTTGGTTTTCCAGACATTTTTCTGCTTTCTGCAGTGAATGCAGGGAGGTGCAGTGGACTGTGGGAGATGGGGGCGGGGAGCAGACTCCCTGCTCTGACCCGGGCAATAGGCCTAGGAGTTCACACACTCCATATCCTAACTTCCCACTAATTCTCCTAATTTCCATTCCACTTCCTGATTTTCTTACCACATTATGTCATACCTGGACTTCAACTCCAGTTTTGTTCTTGGGGTTCTGTTGAGTGAATCTGCTTATTTCTTATTGGTATTATTTTCTGAAGGTACTTGTATTCTAACTCTCTCTGCTCTGCTCAGTCATCTGCTGCTCTCCATCTACTTCCTGTCTTCCAAAAGTGTCACAGCCTCTCTTGTCTGTTGCTGTCTGTTTTGCTGAGTCTATCACCCTTTAGGCTTATATAATGTGGTTTTATTCTTTGAATATTATTTTAATAGAAACCTCAAGCGGGAGAGGAGAGAAATGTATGTGATCAATCTGCCACATCTAGAAAGAAGTCCTAAAAGAATGAGAGATGGGTTATTGTTGTTTTCACAAATACTATGCAAAACTATGAAAAAAACTTAAAAGTGGAATCATTCCACATAAATGAGGGGTAGAGGAGTTAGAGGCGCCCCTCCATCTACTCTCTGCTCCAATAAACTCAGATATACTCTGAGAGCACAGACAGAAGAAAATCCTGGTGTAAACAGGGAGAGGTCAGAAGTGAGAACTCTGGTCTCCAATACCTGCTCTTCTGGGTCCTTTTGCAAAAATGTCGAATGAACAAGGAGCCATGGGAGACTTGTCTTGCTCCCTACTACTTAAGTTCCTTAAGAACTTTCTTCCTAAAATGATTTTGTGGGGGATACAAAGATCAACCACATAGTTGCTATGCTCAAGGAAATGGTAAGCTAGCGAGGAAACTGCTAGGAGAGTCGCTGTCACCTTGCAGACCTTTTTGAAGGTTCTGTCCCATCTTACAAGTCCTTCAGAGCTGAGAGGGCCTCCTATCATTACCCCACATCATGTCTTCAATATCAAAAACCACTTACCTCATGGAGTTTTTGCATGCCAATGTTCGAAGTCACCATAACTAAATGGTGAACAGGTAGGTGTTGCCCCTACAATCTAACCACACTCCAATTCCAACTTCCCTTCTCAACTCCCTACCTCGGCAGAGATCTTGAAGGATGAATTCTCTCTAGGACAATGGCAATTCATATGCTCATATTTAATAAGTATTGCCCCAGCCCCAAATTCAAAGGGAAAAATAGGTATCACCAGACAAAATTTTTGATGTGCACATTCTCATTTTTAACTTCTCTCTTGTCTCTTCCCCTGAATTTCTGCTTGTCCTTTCTTCATGTACAGGGTTCCCTTTGAGCACCAGCCCAAACGCTCACATGGAGGCAAATCAATCTGTTTTGTTTCTCCCTAGCTATGAGTCCTTAACGTAAAGGTTACACAGTGAATATTTTCTATCCCAAATGTCAAGACAGCCATGGACTTCCCTGAGGGGACTGTTTTTCAAAAACTCCGTGAAATTGGGTTGGCAGGCCAGGAAAGACGTAATGCTGCCGCCACACATATCCTTTGAAAAACCATGGGGAATGGCATACTCCCAGCAACACTTGGGAACCCCCCACGGTGGAGTTTCCGGGGGCCTCGCAGGGCATCATGGGCACAAGTACAGCCATCTACCCGCTGCCAGTCCAGACTGTAGCCCCTCACAGCATCAGCTCATTTTCCCTAACAAAGAAAACTTCCAGATGTACACACCTCACTCAAAAGAAATAAATGGGTTTAAAAAATCTTCTGTGGGAAAAACCCACACACCTTTGTACGCTTACTTTCTAGGGATCCCAAACTCCACCGTGCAAATATAATAGTAACGGCAGCTTTCCTGCAAATGCCTTTCCCTCTGTGGAATTCTTAAGTGCTGTTCCCACCATGGGGCAAATCTGGCCCAGTGATTCAGATTGGTGGGCAGATTCTGGCAGCCTTTTAATAAATGCTTCCTCTCCCTTCTCAGTAAGGGGAAAAGAGAAAGACAGAAAGAAGAGAAGATGTAAGAAAGTTATTAACTTGTCCACATCTTTCGCCTCCCTCCGCCTGACTCCGAGGTTTTTGGCTCTTGCCTGCTAACCTGCTCTCCATTCCCCAGTATCCTGAAAAAAGAAAGGCAGAAGTCATACTGGAAGGTTCTAGAGAGAAAATCAGTAAGAATAAAAGAAAACCTGCATGACCCAAGGGGCTGTGTGAAGTGTGGGAAATGTGCCATATTGGAAGGTATCATCCAGAAGAGGGAAGCTGGAGAAGAGAGGTGATAAAAAGACAAATGTAGGAGTTCTAGTCCAGTACTTTTCTGGGGCAGGTGAGTGAGAAATTCCTACAAGTTTCCTCAAGGAAAAAGTAATGGAAGACAATGGGTGATGTTACCAAGCTTTGCTTTGGCCGACATACTTGAACTTCTTAAATGATTAAGATATATAAGACAAGGTTTAAGTTTTTATTGGCATTATAATTATTTAACTATGAGACACAGAAAAAGCTTTTGAATCTTGCAGAGAGTAGATCCATACTTATTTGAGCTACTTACCCATCTCTTCTGCAATATCCAGTGATATTTTGTGCCATTCAGCTACCTCCTGTGAATTATCTTTCTAGGCTATCTTTCCCTTCTCTTCCTCATGAAATGTACTCTTGGCCTTGTATGGTTTCCATCCAGAGCACTCACTGAATAGAGGCTTGGCCAGAGAATGGCCAATATTGTTTGAGCCAATGAAAAGGTAAGGACTCTTCGATGTACTTGATATCATTTGCCTGCCCTTCCAGATTCCTCTTTCTCCACCCCAGTCTAGGCACCTGGGGGCTGACTCATATGGCCTGATTGATGGAACACCTTGTGTTCTGACTTCCAGTTGAGTTGGGCCAGTGGAGACCACCAGAAGGAGCTCTAGGTATAGGAGTAAGTCTCATCATTTATTCTCTAAGCTTGCTTCTTGCTATCTAGGAGTGGCCCTCAGTGGAAGGCACAGCCTCAGTTAGGAGACCCTCTCCACACAGCTCTCCTTCCCGGGTTCTGGTAACCACTGGTCATCCTTGGTTTGCTGGCTCTGGAGTTTGGCATTATTCCTTCTGGGTTTTTTCTGCTCCTCACCCATATCCTTATAAATTGTCTCTTTATTAGACTGTCTTCAAACTAACCAATTGGACTCTACCATCTGTTTTCCACTGGGACCTTGACTGACATCGTTGGCAGAATGAAATTTAGCCTACCCAGAAGGTGAAAATAAAATAATGTGTTACTTATTAAGCACAGTATTTAAAAATAAACATAGGCTGGTAAAAAAAAAAATCTTGTTAGACTTAGCATATATAAGAAAGCATTAAATTGTAACAAGTAAACCATATCAATAATATGGGTTTCCTGTACTTAAGAATCCTATGATTTCAATCACTGTGAGTATTGCAAAAGAGGCTGGTAAAAATTTTGTACAGTCATCTTTGTTTTTACACTTCTAAAGAACCCAAAAATGGTGCTTTCAATGAAGGAGCCGAGAAAAGCATAATGATAACCCTAATAGACTGAGATGAAAAAGACCTGGCTAGGATAAGTGAACATTATAAAGAAACTAAAAATAAATAGAAGAATTAAGGTTTGCATTAGAAGCAGTAAAGAGCAGAATTGTCACTGAATAAAATCAAGTCAGTGGTTGTAAAGAATTTACTTGAGGGGCCTTATCATAGCCCAGAGGAAATACATGCAGAGAAACAGCTGAAAACTAGCTGCGATCTCCGTGAAATTACTAAACAGGCCACACACAAGGTAAATATTCAATAAACAAAGCTTCTAATATATCAAAATATTTAGGAAATATAATAAGGAAAGGAACAATTCATGTTAAAAACAATATTTAATTATATTTGTTACTTAATATATTTGTTTATATTACGATTACAACAAATTGATATATCAGATTTTATAAAGAAGCTATAAAGTTTTATTTACTTGTAGCAAATGAATGAATGACATGCTATTTTAGTGGATAGAAAAATTCAATGTTGTAAAAACATTAAATAATGTGGAGGTTTAAATGCAATAATAATGAAAATCCTAAGGAGACTTTTATTTGGTATAGAGTAGATAGGGCAAGGACTTGATAAATGATTCTGAATTTATCTAAGAAAATGTACAAGAAAAATGGCAAAGAAAATTTTGAGAAACAAGATCAAAGAAAAAATACTGACTCCACTAAGTTATACTATAAACTCAGTCATTATTAGTTATAATAATTAAAATATTATATTACCTTCACAATAATGAAAAGGGCACTACATGAAATAGAATAGATATTCCCAAAATAATAATCTGTATAAGCATGTAGTAAAATGAAACCATAAAGCAATGGGGAAAAGAGAGATTATTCAACCATTGGTGCTGAAACAAGTGTACAATTTCTTCTAAAATGTGTTCAATTTACCTCATGTTGCATCGAAACCAATTCAAAATGGATTAAAGAAATACTTTTTAAAATTATAACAATAAGCTAGAAAAAATAATAAATGCTTATAAGATATTAGGTTGAGAAAGAACTTACTACATAAAATCAATGAGGAAAGTTGTAAAGAAATGGACTATTAGTTTAAAAAATTAACTTCTCTACAACAAAAGACATTAGAGTAAGGATAGACTGCTATCACAAGTAAAGAGTCAACAGCATCACAACTTAAGAAGCAAAGCATGTTATTTTATTTATTTTTAAGTATACTTTATTGATTATACTATTACAGTTCTCTCAATTTTTTCTCCCCTTTATACCCCCTCTGCCCTGCACTCCCCAACCCTCCAGCAACCCCACCCCCTTAGTTCATGTGCATGGGTTGAGAAACAAAGCATTTTATGTTCTCTCACCTAAAAGCTCAAGGTGTGCCATTACTGCTCACCCAGGTTCTTTCCAATTCCTTGTTCTGCCATTCCTGAGGCACTGTTGTCTCCTACATGGTCAAAGCCGGGCTTGTACCACATCTGTTTTTCCAGCTAGCAAGCAGGGGAAGAGTATGAATAAAGCACTGGCGCTGTGTTAAAGGCCTGGGCAGACAATGGTAACCATCTATCTCCTCTGCTCACATCTCATTGGCAGAATTAGCCACGCAGTTCTGTTGAACTGTGAAGAAGGTTGGAACAAACTGTCTCTAACTAGGGAGACTCATCCCTAGATATACCACACCATGGAAAAGGAGGGAACGAATTTGGGTGGGAAGCAGCAATATCCACCACACCACTATAAAGATAATTAAAAAGCAGAGAGTAAAATGAGGAAAAATGCATAGAGCAAATATGAAAAAAAGTTATCATCATAGCATAAAGAAGCCTATATCAGAAGTCAAAAAGAAAACATCAATTCACCACCAATAAAAATGACCAAAGAACACACAAAACCAATAAAAATATACTAAAAACATGAAAATTACACAGTATTGCTTGTAATTTTAGAAATTTAAATTGAAACAGTTAAATGCCATTGTTTTTCAATCTATAATTTTTTTAAATTTAATCTTATTGTATTCCTTTTCCATTACTATTTAGTTCCCTTATACCCCTTTCCCCCCATCAATCACCACACTGTTGTCCATGTTCAGGAGGCCTTTTTCCTTTTTGCTCAATCCCTCCCCTCCCTAACCTTCCTCTCCCTTGGCTGTCATCCTGCTCTCCATCTATGAGTTTGTCCTCATTTTCATTGTTAGTTTAGTTTGTTCATTAGATTCCACATATGAGTGAAATCATATGGAAGTTGTCCTCTGACTGTCTTATTTCACATAGCATAATGTTCTTCAGGTCCATCCATACTGTTGCAAAGAGTGTAATTTTCTTCTTTTTTACAGCCAAGTAGGATTCCAATGTGTAAATGTCCCATAGCTGTTTTATCCACTCATCTACACAATCATCTGGGCTGCTTCCAAATCTTGGCGATTATAAATAACACTGCAATGAACATAGGGGTACTTAGGTTCTTTTAAATTAGTGTTTTGGGTTCTATCCCAAAAGTGGGATCACTGGGTCAAAAAGCAGATCCATTTTTAATTTTTTTCAGGTATCTCCATTCTGCTTTCCACAGTGGCTCCACCAATCTGCATTCCCACCAACAGCACTAAACAGTTCTGCTTTCTCCACAGACTTGTTGTTTGATGATTTATTAATAATAGCCATTCTGACTGGTGTGGGATGGCATCTCATTGTTGTTTTAATTTGCATTTCTCTGATGACTAGTGATATTGAATATCTTTTTATATGTCTATTGGCCATCCGTATGTCCTCTTTGGAGAAGTATCTATTCAGGTCCTTTGCCCATTTTTTAATTGGGTTGTTTGTTTTTTTGCTGTTGAGTTTTGTAAGTTCTTTATAAATTTTGGATATCTACACCTTATTAGATGTATTGGCAAACACGTTCTCCCATTCTGTGGGTTGCCTTTTTATTTTGTTGATGATTTCCTTTGATGTGCAAAAACTTTTTGGTTTGATATAGTCTCATTTGTTTACTTTTTCTTTTGTTTCCCTTGCCTGGGGAAATATATCTGATAAAAAAGCAATATCTGAGATTGTGCTGCCTATGTTTTCTTATAGGATTTTAATAGTTTCAGGTCTAACATTTAAGTCTTTGATCCATTTTGAATTTATTCTTGTATGTGGTATAAGAAGATGGTCTAGTTTCATTTTTATGTATATATCTGCCCAATTCTCCCAACACCATTTCTTGAATAAACTATCTTTAGCTCATTGTATGTGCTTGCTTCTTCTGTCAAGTATTAATTGAGTCTAAAGGTGTGGGTTTATTTCTGGGCTCTCCATTCTATTCCACTGATCTATGCGTCTATTTTTATGCCAGTACCATGCTGTTTTGATTACTATGGCCTTATAGTATACTTTGATATTAGGCAGTGTGAGTCCTCCAACTTTGTTCTTCTTTCTAAGGATCATTGTTGCTATGCAGTGCCTTTCATGGTTCCATATAAAATGTTTGAAATATTTGCTCTAGTTCTTTGAATATATCATTGAAATCTTGATAGAAACTTCATTGAATCTATAGATTGTCTTGGGTAGTTTGAACATTCTAATGATGTTAATTCTTCCTATCAATGAACACAGTATATACTTCCACTTATTTGTTATCTTTGTCAATTTATTTCTCCAATGTCTTATAATTCTCTGAGTACAGGTCTTTCACATCCTTGGTTAAGTTTATTCCTAGGTATTTTATTCTTTTTGAAGCAATTGTGAATGGGATTGTTTTCTTAATTTCCCTTTCTGTTAATTTGTTATTGGTATATCAAAATGCAACTGATTTCTCAATATTAATGTTATATCCTGCTACTTTGCTGATTCATTTAACAGTTCTAGTAGTTTCTTGGTAGAATTTTTTGGGTTCTCTATGAATAGTATAATGTCATCTGCAAAGAATGATAGTTTTACTTCTTCCTTTCCAATTTGGATGCCTTTTATTTCTTCTTCTTGTCTGAGTGCTGTGACTAGGACGTCCAGTACTACGCTGAATAGGAGAGGTAAGAGCAGACATCACTGTCTTATTCCCAATATTAAGGGGAATGCTTGTAGACTTGCCCACTGAGTATTATGCTGGCAGTGTGTTTGTCATATATGGTCTTTATTATGTTTAAGTATGATCCCTCTATTCCCACTTTGCTGAGAGCTTTTATCAAAAGTGCATGCTGGATTTTATCAAATGCTTTTTCTGCATCTATTGATATTATAACAGGGTGCAGCCAAGATGGGGGGGCCCAAAAAGGGAAATGGAATGGGACCTAGAACTCAGGGTGTCCAAGAAATATTAGAAAGACATATAAGATGTCCTCACCCCTTCCCCTCAGGTGTGAGTTGGGGTAAGGGACAAATGGAGCAGGGCCATTGAGTTGTTTTGCATAGCAACAGTTTTGCAGATAACCTCCAGAATGGTCATTTAACATCTCTATAACCTTTAACTGGTTTCATAGATATGTTAAACAGCTGTGGTCATGCTCTGAGCCAGAGGGATGGAAAGGACTTCCCCCAGGATGTGACTGGGGGAGGAGCCCCAAGTTAAAGCACCTGCGTGGGAGCTTGGAGAAGATTGGCTCCAGAAAATGGGACACACCTGCCCAGACTCATGATGGCATCCCAATAACCTTGGAAATATACAGTAATGCTGCTGGCAGGTGTAACTGATTGTAGGAGGAGTCGGAAATAGGGCTGCAGAGGAGGATTGGTGCGGGGATTTAGACCCAGGCGTGGCAGCCATTGGAGGGAGATCCATGGAGTTTCACCAGAGCACAGACCCCTGCAGCTTTGGTGAAGAGGAGAGAGATCCATGTGGTTTCACCAGAGTGCAGGACCCACAGCTCTATGAGGGAAAATCACCATGTGGCTTTAGCAGAGAATTGCCACTCAGCTTTGCCCAAGTGGAGACCCTCTCACAGCTTTGCCAGAGGGAGAGATTCCACGTGGTTTCACCAGAGTGCAGACCCCTGCAGCTTTGGTGAAGAGGGAGAGCCACGAGGCTTTGCCAGAGTGGGGACCCTTTCCCCACAGCTTTGGTAGAAGAAGGACCACACGGCTTTGGGGTGCTCCCTTTGGCTGCGTGGCCTGGGAACAAGAGAGACTTTGCCTGAAAGAAGGGTGAAACAACTCTTGCCAGTAGGCCATGAGAAGGTGCCACATGGCTTTGGATTAATTAGAGATCCTGCCTGGATGATGTCATAGCTGATGGTGTCAAGAGCCTGGATCCCAGACGTGTGCTTCTCTTCCTTGCAATTACGGAACCCTGAATTAGGGCAGAGGGAGATAGGAAGCACTGTGGGCATCTGTGGGTATGCTAAAGGACTTTGATATTTTAATGAAGACGTTAAGTCACTACTTTAACTCTGTATAGCATTAAATAAACATTCCTTTCCTTTTCACAAATCTCTGGCTTTGAGAGACATCTTTCCATAAGGTGGCGGACAATAACGGACCTGCTGTTGCTCTATAACAATATGATCATGTGATTTTTATCCTTCATTTTGTTTATGTGGTGAAACACAATTACTGATTTGCAAATGTACCAATCTTGCATTCCCAGAATAAACCCCACTTGATAATGGTGTATAAACTTTTTGATGCATTGCTGTATTTGATTTGCTAATATTTTGTTGAGGATTTTAGCATATATGTTCATCAGGGATATTGGCCTATGACTTTCTTTCTTTGTAGTGTCTTTATCTGGTTTTGGAAATAGGATAATACTGGTCTCATAAAATGAGTTTGGGAGCCTTCCCTCCTCTTGAATTTTATGAAATAGTTTAAGAAGTGTTAGTTCTTCTTGGAATGTTCAGTAAAATCCACCTGTGAATCCTCCAGTCCAGGGCTTTTGTACATTGGGAGTTTTTTTTATTACTGCTTCAATTTTACTAGGTATACACTGTCTATTCAGGTTCTCTGATTCTTTCTGACTTAGTTTTGGAAGATTGTGTGTTTCTAGGCATTTATCCATTTCATCCAGGTTGTCCAGTTTGTTGGCATATAATTATTCATAATATTTCTTTACAATCCTTTGTCTTTCTTTGGTGTCACTCAATACTTCTCCTCTTTCATTTCTGATTTTATTTGTTTGAGTTCTTCTTTTGTTGTTGTTGAGTCTAGTCAAAAGTTTGTCAATCTTGTTTGTTTATCCTTTCAAAGAACAAGTTCTTGGATTCATTGATCTTTTGTATCATTTTTTTAGACTCTATTTTGTTTATTTCTGCTCTGATCTTTATTATCTCCTTCCTTTTACTCACTTTGGCTTTTGTTTGTTGTTCTTCAAGTTCTTTTAAGTGTGAAATTAGATTGTTTATTTGAACTTTTTCTTGCTTTTTGAGATAGGTCTGTCATGTTATGAATTTTTTCTTGGATTGCTTTCCCAGTGTCCCACAGATTTTGGGTTGTTGTGTCCTCATTTTCATTTGTTTCAAGGTATCTTTTGATTTCTTCCTTGATCTCATTCTTGACCCTTCGTTGTTTAATAACATGTTATTTAGCTTCCATATCATTGCATGGTTTTTAGTGTTCTTGTGACTGATTTCTACACTGATAGCATTGTGGTCAGAAAAGATGCTTAATATGACTTCAATCTTCTTAAATTTATTGAGACTTTTTTTGTCCTAACTTGTGGTCTATCCTAGAAAGCATTCCATGTGCATTTGAAAAATATGTATATTCTGCTGTTTTGGGATGGAATGCTCTGAAGATATCAATTAAATCCATTTGATCTAGAATATCATTTAAGGGCACTGTCTCCTTGTTTATTTTCTGCCTGGAAGATCCACCCATTGAAGTCAACGGGATGTTAAAATCCCCAACTATGATGTATTTCTGTAGATCTCTCCTTTTATGTCCATCAAGATTTGCTTTACATATTTAGGCATTCCTATGTTGGGTGTGTAAATGTTTACTGAGGTTATATCTTCTTGTTGGATTGTACCCTTTATCATTATGTAGTGTCCTTCTTTGTCTCTTAAGAGAGACAAATCTCTTTTGTCAAATGTAATACTTCTACCCCAGCTTTTTTTCCTTCCCATTTGCAAGAAATATCTTCTTCCATCTATTTACTTTTAGTCTGTGTGTATCTTTCAACCTGAGATGTGTCTCTTGAAGGCAGCATATATATGGTTCTTGTTTTCTTATCCATTCAGTGACCCTTTGTCTCTTGGTTGTAGCATTTAAGCCATTTACATTTAAGGTGATTATTGACAGATATATATTGAGTGCTATTTTATTCTTAGACTATTTTACTCTGTTGTCGTCATCGTCTTCTTCTTCTTCTTCTTCTTCTTGTCAAGCCCTTTAACATTTGTTGCAGTACTGGTTTGGTGTTAAATTCCTTTAACATTTTCCTTGTCTGGGGAACTCTTTATTTCCCCTTCAATTTCACATGAAAAACTTGCTGAGTAAAGTAACCTTGGCTGTAGGCCATTTATTTTCATCACCTTGAATATTTCAAACTGCTCACTATGGCCTGAAATGTTTCTGTTGAGGAATCAGATGACAATCTAATTGGTGTTCTCTTGTATGTAACTACCTGCTTTTTCCTTGTGGCTTTTCAGATTTTCTCCTTGTCTTTAATCCTGTCATTTTAATTATGATATGTCTCAGTGTAGACCTTTTTGTGTACAACTTATTTGGGACTTTCTGAGTTTCTTTAACTTCTGTGTCTTTTTCCCTCACCATAGTAGGAAAGTTCTCACTCATTATTTCTTCAAACAGGTTCTCAATCCCTTGCACATTCTCTTCTCCTTCTGATATTCCCATGATGCAAATGTTGTTACACTTCATGTCATCCAAAATGTTCCTGAAACTCTCCTCTTTTTAAAAAAAATCATTTTTCTTTTTGCTCTCCTGAGACTGGGTGTTTTTTCTACCTTGTCTTCCAAATCACTAGTTAAATCTTCTGATTCACCTAACCTCCTGTTTATTCCTTCCAGTGTATTATTTATTTCAGATATTGCATTATTTATTTCAGATATTGCATTCTTTATTTCTGACTGGTCCTTTTTAAAGGCTTCTATGTCTTTTTTTCATGCTGTTGAATATCCTTATAATCATTTCTCTAAATCCTCTGATAAATTTCTTGCCTCCGTTTCACCTAGTTCTTCTTCTGGAGAATTCTTTTGTTCTTTCATTTGGGGTCTGTTTCTTTGTCTTCCCACTTTGGCTGCTGCTTTGTACTTTCAGTCAGCAGACAGATCAATTGTTAATTTAATCAACCTGTGATTAAGCAGCCCTGCTTAGTCTCCACAAGGTGGGGCACATTCCTGTGGATGGGGCTATTGCTTCCCCTCAGCTTGATGCTACTTGGAAAGAGTGCTCTGCCTGAGAAAGACAGCTTCTGCAGTATATAGAATGGCTCAGCACAGGGATTCTGGTGGCTCTTCCTTCAGTTCTCTCCCCAGAGTCACCAAACCCAGACTTTCTTCAAGCATCTCTAGTCCACTCTGACCTCCCTCTGCTGGATCCTGGGGTCAGTGGCTGCAAATGAAATTTTGTGGATTGGCCTTTAAAAGGCTTTCTGCACCTCCAGCTGTCTCTCCCTGGCAGACAGAAGCCCTGGTGCTTTTCACATTAGGTGTTATCTGGGTTCCTTTCTAGCTCCGGTGCTGTAGGCTACAAAACCCAACTTAGGGTTTAGACCCCATCCTTCTCAGGGGGATCTAAACCCTAAGACCCCAGATGTGGGAAAATCCCTCTGGACCTTTGGCTGCTGCCTGTGGGAACCTAGACAGCCTTCCCAAGCTTCCTCATCACTCCCTACCAGTCTTCTTGTAGTGAAGTGGTTTCTCTGTCTGACCTTGGTTATAAGGCTTCTCTCCAGCCAGTGTCAGTTGGTTATTCAGGATGATTTCTCTATGATTTGGTTGTAATTCCACTCTTGTCCTGGGAGGAGTTTAGTGTGCCTTCTACTTACTCCTCCTCCATCTTGGATCAAAAAGTCAACCTACAATATTTGTCAAAACCTTTCTTTTTTTTTCTTTTTTTAACATATTTTATTGATTATGCTATTACAGTTGTCCCATTTCTCCCCCATCATTCCCCTCCACCCTGCACATCCCCTCCCACACACATTACCACCTTTAGTTCATGTCCATGTGTTATAAGTTCTTTAGCTTCTACTTTTCCCACACTATTCTTGCCCTCTCCCTGTCTATTTTCTACCCACCGTCTATGCTACTTGTTCTCTCTACCTTGTCCCCCTCTCCTCCTCCCACTCTCCTGTTGCTAACCCTCCATGTGATCTCCATTTCTGTGTTTCTGTTCCTGTTCTAATTGTTTGCTTAGTTTGCTTTTGTTTTAGGTTCAGTTATTGATAGTTGTGAGTTTGCTGTCTTTTTACTATCATATTTTTTATCTTCTTTTTCTTAGGTAAGTCCCTTTAACATTTCATGTAATAAGGGCTTGGTGATGATAAACTCCTTTAACTTTATCTCATCTGAGAAGCACTTTATCAGCCTTTCCATTCTAAATGACAGCTTTGCTGGATAGAGCAATCTCAGATGTAGGTCCTTGCCTTTCAAGACTTCAAATACTTCTTTCCAGCCCCTTCTTGTGTGCAAGGTCTCTTTTAAGAAATCAGCTGACATTCCGATGGGAACTCCTTTATAGGTGACTGTCCCCTTATCTCTTGCTGCTTCTAGAATTCTCTCCTTCATTTTAATCTTGGCTAATGGAATTATGATGTGCCTTGGTGTGTTCCTCCTTGGGCCCAACTTCTTTGGGACTCTGAGCTTCCTGGACTTCCTGGAAGTCTATTTCCTTTGCCAGATTGGGGAAGTTCTCCTTTATTATTTGTTCAAATAAGTTTTCCACTTGTTGCTTTTCTTCTTCCCCTTCTGGTACCCCTATAATTCCAATGTTGGGACATTTAAAGATGTCCTGGAGGTTCCTAAGCCTCTTCTCATTTTTTGAATTCTTGTTTCTTCCTTGTTTTCTGTTTGGTTGTTTCTTTCTTCCTTCTGGTCCACTCCATTGATTGGAGTCCCAGTTTTCCACCCATCTCTATTGGTTCCCTGGGTGTTTTCCTTCATTTCACTTATTGTAGCCTTCATTTGTTCATCTAATTTGTGAGCAAAATCAACCAGTTCTGTGAGCATCCTGATCACCAGGGCTTAGAACTGTGTATCTGATAGGTTGGCTATCCCTTGGTCACTTAGATAAATTGACTCTGGGGCTTTGATCTATTCTTCTGTTTGAGCCATTTTGGGTTTTTTTAGGGGTCTGGTTGCAGCTGTTACATAGTGAGGGGAGCGCCTTAGGTGTTCCCCAGGGCAGGGCAGCCCAGTTGCTGGGTAGTGACGCTGTATGTGGGGGCAGGGTCTGAGAGGGAACAATGGCACTTGCTCTGCTCTCTCTCTGATTCCAGTTCCTTCTGCTGCTTCCCCTTCACCTGGATTATGTGTGCATGAGTGTGGGACTGCCTGGTCAGCCAGCCGCCTTGCACTGCCTCACTGGGTCTGCACCATTGCCACCCCATGCCTGGGTTCTGCTAGCCACTGCCTGCATGCCTGGGATCTTCCTGCTGCTGCTGCTTGTGCATCCGGGTTGCCAATCTCTACTTTTTCCTGCCACAACTCCACCCACTTACCGGTCTGGTTGAATGATTGTTGGACTTCCATACAGTTCAATTTTCTACCAGTTCTGGTTGTTTTCTTGTTTCTAAATCTTTGTTGTCTTTAATTTTCATTGAGCAAGGAGGTACGGTGTGTCCACCTACACCTCCATCTTGGCTGGAAGTCCAAAACCTTTCTCAATGGTCATTCTCAATGCTGGCACAAGATGGTGAAATGACTTTGGTGGAATATAAATCAGATCATTCAGCCTTTGTCAAATTCACTTGATTAACACATACAAAGAACCCTAACTATATTCTGCCCCTAGAACCCTGAGTCTACATTAGGAATCTACCCTAAGGAAACAGCTCAAGATGTGGTCAGAGAGGTATGAAATATATTCACTGCAGTATATATAATTGGAAATAACCTAAATGTTTGACAAGCAAATAGTTAAACAATGTGTAAGTAGTAACACTACATGTATCACTAGCTCCATGTTTCCCTTGCTTATAGATGATTCTGTTCACCTCCTCATGGGGACAGTGCTGGCAAGGACAATATACTTATTTCTTCACTCCTTGTTTCTTTCCCAGAAACAAGAAATAGCTTATATGTGTTCAGAGAGCATCATATCTATTGTGCCATATGCCAGACAAAGTTGGAAGGAAACACAAGATTCTTAGGAAAGGCCAGTCACTCACTCTATTTCTTCATTAGTGGTATTATCTGTATCAAAATCAAGACCCTCATTCACCTAGAATCTAGCTGGCAAACACAAGGCCTTCAGGCTAAATCCAGCCCTCTACCTTGTTTTATCTGCCCAGCACCTTGTTTCCACCCGGTGGCAGTGTCAAGTTCCTTGCCCCTAGCTAAGGAATAGTTACATTTATAAAGTCCTAAAATTGCATTTAGCTCTTTGAAGGCAACAGTGAGACTGATGTGGCCCACAGTGAAAATGAGTTTGACATCCCTGTCTAGATTCTCCATTCTGCCATAATTGGAATTATGAGAACAGGCTAAAATTTCCATGCAGGCGGCTAGTTCAGTGTCTTGGAATTCACCGTACTAATGCAATCATGATACAGCAGGATCCAATAGCAGGGCATGGGGGTTAGATGGGGGAAGTTCTCAGACCTTGTCTCTTTCTCAGGCTAACTTCTCTAAGAACATCTGAATTCTGAGAATTGTGGGGCATGATAGTTAAGGATATTTTGCTCCCTATGTGATTCCCTGAGCCCATTTCCTACTAGTTCAAACACAGCAGGAGTAATAACCTAAACTTCAACACTAGGGGACATCTGTAAGTAAAATAGTTTCTATTTTGTTTGAGAATTGTGTTTATTTTTACAGGAAAATGCTATTAGAAAAGTACTATATGATGGTTAATAGAAAAGCAAGTAACAATATTGCAAGCTGAGAAATCTTTCCAGGAAAAGACATATTAAAATGTTGGATAATTTGTTCTAGAGGTTGCACACTCAACAACGAGAAGACAAACAATCCATTTTAAAAATAGGCAAAGGACTTGAATAGACACCACTCCAAAGAGGACATACAGATGGCCCATAGACCCATGAAAAAATGTTCAACATCACTAGCCAGCAGAGAGATGCAAATTAAAACCATGATGAGATACCACCTCACATCTATCAGAATGGCTATCATCAGAAAATCAACAAACAAGTGTTGACCATGATGTGGAGAAAAGGGGACCCTAGTGCACTGTTGGTGGGAATGCAGACTGGTGCAGCTGCTGTGGGAAACAAGCATGGAGTTTCCTCAAAAAATTAAAAATGGAACTGCCTTTTGACTCAGCACTCTCACTTCTGGGAATATATCCTAAGAATCCTGAAGCACCAGTTTGAAAGTATTTATGCAGCCCTATGTTGATAGCAGTGCTACTTATAATAGTCAAGATCTGGAAACAGCCCAGTTGCCTGTCAGCAGATGAGTGGATAAAAATGCTGTGAGACATTTACCCAATGAAATACTACACGACCATAAAAAGGGCCTCTCACCTTTTGTGACAACATGGGTGGACCTGGAGATTATTATACACTTATAATAAGTCAGGTGATAAAAGACAAATACCAAATGATCTCACTTATATGTGGAATCTAATGAACAAAATAAATGGACAAACAAAACAGAAACAGAGACAAGGATATATGGAGCAGACTGACAGCTCTCACAGGGGAGGAAGAAAGGAGGCACTAGATGAAAGAAGGTGAAGGGATTAGCCAAAAAACATACATGCATGACCCATAGACACAAACAGTGTGGTGATGGCCAGAGGGTGAGGGCAAGGGTGGTGGGAAGGTGGGCAAAGTGGGGGAAAGGGAGACATCTGCAATAGCGTAAACAAAAATAAAAAGAAAAAAGAAAATAAATATAACTGAACTTAGAAAAATGCTGGATTTTAAAATTTTTTTCAAGATATAACTAAACTGGAATGAAAATAAATGAAGTCCCCACCAGTCAAGTCACATTGAACAAATGAGGTAAGCACCTGATGAGGTTGGTATCTTCAGCTTTAATAGGCTATTTGTGGATTAAGGGCAAAAAAGCTTAGGCCACATATTTGGTTGGCCAAAAAATCCATTTAGTCTTTTCTATAAACTGAAAGGCACATTTTTCATTTTCACCAATAACTTTATTGATTTGGATATTTTGAGTATGTCAGCTGTCTCCTGCTACTGGTTTGTAGACCCCCGGGGTGCTGCTAAACATCTTCCAATGCAAAGACAGCCCCATAGCAAAGGAATCATTTGGCCAAAATGTCAAAAGTACCAACAAACTTCCCAAACCACTTTGACACATTTGATCAGTCACAGCACTTTCTCCATACACTGCACAGATCTTTTTTGCATTTCAGTGGCCTTTTTACCTTTCTTAATAATAAAGCATAATACACCAAAAATGTTGTGTATTTTCTTCCATCTTCAGTATTAAAATGGCTGCACAAAAGTCCAACAATTTTGATAATGTTTTTTTTTAACTGCACTCTGACATGACAGCTGTCACAATACAATCTAACAAAATTGTTTCAAATGAAGTTAAAGACAACTAAGCACTAGTGGGGCCATCATAAGGAAAAAAACTAAATGAGTTTTTTGGCCAACCCAACACAAATTAGAAGTTGTATCAGAGACATTCCCACATAAAGCTGGGACCACAGAAGGCAACTCTTTGATGAGTAAACATGAAAATTTTCTTCTACTACTCTTAAGGAGATGATGAAGAAAAATTTCTTCAGAAAAAAGGTCCTAGGATTATGAGCTCGCTCGCTCTCATACACACAGAGAAAGAGAGACACATACGCATTCGTGTTTGAGAAATCAAGCCACCATGAACAATTAAGTTTTCGGAGAAACAAAAACCAGGCAATTAGACCTGCAAAGACGGCAGATATTCAAATGACCATGTAGAATATGAAATGAGTATATGCTTAACATTTTTAAATAAACAAAATAAATTAATAAAAGCATGACTAAGGAGTAAGATTGGACTGTGAAAAAAAATGACCAGGCAGGCAGTTTAGAAGAAGAGAAATAAAACCCCTAGATATTAAGATTAAAATTATAATTAGAAATTTAATGAAAGTTTTAAAAGGCACAATTTATAAGAAATCAAATTAAGAGAAGCGAAAAACCTATCATAGACATGTTTGTTGTTATTTTTTTAAAGAAAAGCCTGGGAGTAATCTGTGTGGTCAATAATGATTTAATTAAATAAACATGTTAAGCTTTTTAAAAAGCAGATTAGATATAATTTAAGAAATAATTAGTGAATCAGTTAATTAACTTGTGTTAATATTATTTAGTAATATCTACAAGTATATGTTATATTGATTTAATGTTTTATGTCTATATAATTTGCCTTTGATTTCAGTTTACAAAGCACTTCTACTTATAAATTTACATTATTCTGACAATAACCCATGGAATTTTTAGGGTAGACATTAATTCCCCAAATAGACTGTAAATTCTCTGAGACCAGAGACTCGCATGTAGCTTTGGTTTCCCACAAATAATTACATGCAAACAGCAGGTACCTGTTGAATGTAGTTAAAGCCAATCGATGCTTCTCTGATTTCTAATGCATTTGAATAAAATGTATACTCTGTCTTTAAAAATCTTTCTCTGGCTTAAAAGTAGTTATTTTTCACAAGTGATTTTGAAATCCTGAAATTTAAGTTTTAGAAAGAAAACAACATGTGTAAAGACTACTTAATTGGGAGCCCAGAGACCCAGATCTGCCCTGACATCGTCATTTGATTTTGGGCAAAGGAGGAGTACAGTTGAATTAGGTAAATATTGATTGCCTACCAAGTGCCAGACACTGTTTGGTAATTTACATACACTATAATCTTATTAGTCTTTTGAGACAATGCCCCAAAGGGATCTTTTTCTGTGTAACACAATGCAGAAAAGAATGATTATTTACCAGGTGCTATATTTTGCATTAGGCTCTGTGCCAGTTGCTTTACATATATTTTTTTCTTTAGCCAATTCTCCTAGCACTGATACGGCATATTCTCACAAAAACCTCTCCTGCCAGAGGCAGAGTGCCAGTGGGACACCCTCAAGACTGCTCTGCCCCCTGGCTTTCTTTAAGATCCACAGTGGAGCCAGAATGAGGGGAAAGTCTCACCAACCTTTCCCACAGCCTGTGTTAGATGTGCATAGGGGGCTCATGCACTCCACTACCCAAAATAAATTGGCAAGCACCAGCTGAGGCGAACTTCTAGTCAGAGTCAGAGAGAGGCAGGATCTACAGACCAAGGTCCACTATTTTAAGGGATCTGTAACCTTTTGCTCACCTTTGTTACAACTTCATTTGTGAAAATTATCTCATGTACTTAGGCTCTACCAGAGCCTGCTGGAAATACACAGGTAAGTCACTCAAGAACATAAAACCTAACACAGACAGGGGGAGACAAAAACAACTTGAAACTAAAGCCAGGACTGTGACAGAAGTCCAGCCACTAAAGCTGGCCCAACCTATGATACAGAAGTAAAAGAACCACGAAGTCCAAGTGGAGACAGACATCACTTCCCTGGAAATCTAGGTAACAGCTTTAGAGAATAATAGTAGCAACAAATGCTTAAGTGGGGCTCACTTAATGCCAAGCACTGCTCTGAGTGATGTGATCATATATATTTGCTATATTGAATATACATATACATAAATACTTACATTTATTTAATCCTGAGCAGCACTGTTAGTCCCATTGTCAGGTAAGGACACATGTACTAAGATCACAGGTAACCTGTGGCAGAGCCAGGTCCAAATGCAAGCAGTCTGGCTAGAGTCCAAGGTCTTCACTACTAACTCCACCACCTCTCACACATTGATCAGACACCCTTATTACAAGGATGTACAAAGAACTTTGGTGACCAAAACATAATACATGACATACATATTTACATTAGTTGCATAGGGTGCTTATAGAATGATAATTCCTGGGAGATTTTAGTCTGCAAACCTATTCGCCTCACTCAACAAACTTGGAGAAGCGTGCTTCTCAGTGATTAGAACTCAGTTTCCAGGCACACTGGACCAACCCTGCACTCATTCATTCAGATGTCTTCACAGAATAGTCCATGCCCTGGTGCAAACCTCTCAAATTTCCTTTGACCTGTGCTTCCATGATAAGACACCTTTCCAGCTCAGCGGGAGTGGTGGAAGCTAATTTCCTTCAAGGTCTACCTCTTTTCTATAAAATCCTCTTCCTCTGTTTCCATTGCCCCTTGGTCCTTTAAATCCTTCTAGGGCACATACCTCCATTATAGTGATGTTACATCCCTTAAAAAAAGCTGCTGCATAGAGAATATGTGAGCTCATCTCTGATGACATGAAAGGAAGGAGTAGCTGCAAAGAACCGGTTAATGGGTTTGTGGAAGTGTATGTGAGAATAATCAACCCGAGGTGTGATGTGGAAAGAAAGTACACAAACTATACACAGTGGGCGATAAAAGTAACGAAAGGAGAACAAGCAGATGAGTTCCCAGACCTTATTGAAAAAACAATTTGGGCCTAAAGGCCAAGTAGCCTGACAGCGTCTTTACTCTCACAAGTCTCCTTTCTCTGCCCCGTTCCTTCCATCTCTCTCACCTCCAAATCTCTTGTTTCGGAGATCAGAGTAGGGATTTAAGACCAGATACTCAGTTCCAAGAAGTAGATTAACTCTTTCTGTAATGTTCTGCACTCACAGCCCTCACCATACCATGAAGTTTGAGTGCTGAAATATAGTCACTTCTAATATAAACAGAGATATTTGTTTAGAAACAGAAATATAAACAGCCCATTAAACTGAGAGCACTTTTACTTATAAATTCATATTATTCTGACAATAACCCCTTTGGATTTTTAGGATAGACATTAATTGCCTAAATAGATTATAAATTCTTTTAAAGCAGGGACTGAAATGTAGTTTTGGTTTTCCACAAATAATTACATGCAATCAACAGATACCTGTTAAGTCAAACTTGCTCATTTAAATGACAATGCTTCATTTTTGAGACACTTCTCAGTGTGTTGTCGATGAGAAGTATGTTTCACCATGCAAATTCTTCTGGTAGTGGAGTTGGAGACTTTGAGTGTCCTGTCAGGGAAGTTAAATTTCACCCCCCACTGTCTTCCTGCCTTCCCACAGAGAATAACGCTACTAATCCCAAGAGATGTCTGAAATATTACCCACTCTTTCCATTTATGGTCATGATTTATTCCCAACTAAGTGCTCATTACATGGCCTCAGAGCACTGTCAAATTTGTTTTCAGAGGAAACTTTTGAAAGTATGCAATAGGCCTCAATAACAAAAAAAGAATGTTGATAGCCAGAAAGAGAAGCAAGGTGCATTAGTGTCACATTGGCACCCTGCTTTAGAGATCGGGGGGTATGACAAGCATGACTGCGATTATTGTTACAGCATATCACATTCGGCTCTGATGAAGCACGACTGCGAAAGTTTGTCCTGAGGTATTGTCATTTCATGCACTGGGCATTGCTACTAGTTATTGCATTTGGTCTGTTTACTCCTCCTGTCTTCTCACAGAGAAAACGTTAACCGTGGAAAATGAATATTTGATGTTACAAATTATCTAGCTTGCTAGTCTCATTTCCTTTTTCGTATGCAATTATTTGTTTAGCTTCCCTTAGCAAGTGAAATTTCAAGGGCATTTCAAGGAATATAAATATATATAAAAAGGAAGTAGAGCCCCAAAGAATTTTTCTTACTCTTTTATTTTTATTTTTATTTTTTTTTTGTATTCAGGAACAGTATTGAATCATGCATATGTATGAATAAACAAAATCAGGTTAGCTAAGAAATTGGAAATTGCACTCTACTAGAACATTCGTCTTGCTCTAGAGATCTTTGTTACAGATTTGAAGGACTAATAAAAAATCACCAGCATTACTGAAACAGATGTTTTTCATGAACTTAGGCTGTTAATAGTTTTTTTACCTTCTCCTAAGGACTTAAGCAGATTCCTCACTTGTCCTTAATACCTGAAATTATGTTAACACTGTCCAAAATATACACTAAAAGGTAGACTTAAAAATGCCAGAAATTACAGTGGGGATCATGGAGATTTTGACAAAGCAAAACAGAAATTTAAAGCAATAAAAAGAGATGCATATTACATAGATAAATAGATCAATGAATAAACAGAAGGTGTGGAGATATAAATATAGATTTTAAACAGATCAATAGTAGCATGACATAGACATAAATAATTAGTTAATCATCATTTTTCTCTTAAGGCAAGAAGTAACCCCTTTCTCCAGAAGAAATTACCAGGATCACAAGAAGCACAGAATAGAAAATAAACTCAAAATACTGCTCCTGTTTACCTTGATGGTGTGCCTGGAAGTGCTTTCCCTGACAATTCACGGGCAATGGTCTTTTGTTCTAAGCCCTTACAAGTCACTCCCAGTGGAGGCCAAAATTGATCAATTTTGCAGAGACTGAAATAGATAAGAAACAGCAGCTAACAAGCTTCCTGGTATCACTGGGATGACTGGTGGTTGCCATCCTCTTAAACTACAGGACTAGGTGCAAATGGGGCACCTGCCCCCAGCCTTGCCCTCTCCCTGCCCACCTCAGTCGGAGAGCACCCCTGCTGGGCATGGCCAGTTCCATTCAGCTTAAGGCCATCTTGCCATCTGCTTCCTCAATTCCTAGTGTTGCCCACAATTTATTTTCCTCTCACTAATGAATGATGATGCAGAATGAGAGGTAGAATCAAGCCTAGTAAGTAGTATAGGACAAGGCTGTGCGCTTTCTCCTTCTCCATTAATCACAAAGAAATGGTTTCAATGCCAGCTGCCCAATTGTGTGAAGTCTGTAAACTTGAGCAACCTTGTTGAAAATGAGCTACAGTTCAATCCCTCCATAAAATTGGGGTATATATTATCTTTCTCTCAAGACTGTTGTGAGGTAGGAATGAGTAATTCACATAAAAGTACCTAAAATAGTAGGCGGAATATGAAGAGGAGTAAATAGTTATTATAAGCATTGATTGAATTAATTCCACAAACATATTTTGAGCTTTTTCCATGTATATATATATTGTGATATTATGAGGATATAGAAAAATAAGACAAGACACTGACCTTTAAAAAAATTCTTATTTTAGCCCAAGATAAAGACCTATTCTCCATAATGCATAATCAAACACATCAAAAAAGGCATATATGTAATTAGAGTTTGAAAATAAAGAGAGAGAGAAAAGGGGCAGAAAAATTACTTTTAAAAATGATGGCTGCATTTTTGCAAGTTTAATGAAAATCACCACCCCAAAAATGCAAAAAGAATCTCAACCAAGCCCAAGCAGGAACATACAAAGAAAATGATGCCAAAACAGACTACAGTCAAACTGTAGGAAAAGCAAAGATAAAAAGAAAATCTTAAAAGAATCCAGAGGGGAAAAAAAGATACATTACAGGAGAACAAAAATAAGAATAATTTCTGACATCTGAGAAGAAATAACCCAAGCCAGAGACTATGAATTACATCATTAAATTGCTGAGAGAAAATAAAAACTCTCAATAAAAATTCTATATTTAGTGAAAAGTTATTTCAAAATTGAAGATGAAATAAAGACATATTCATTAAACAAAGAGAGGAAAATTCATAGCCAGTAAATCCACACTACAAGAAATAGTAAAGAAAGTCCTTCAGGCTAAAGGGAAATAACACCAGATAGAAAGACAGATTACAAGAATAAATGAAGGACACAAAAATGGTAAAATAGTGGGAAAATATAATGGCTTATTTTCTTTCTTTAACTATTTAAAATATACAAAAATAATAAGGTATTGTGTGGTTAGTAACATAATAATATATGCCATATGTTCAACAAAAAGTATATGAAGGAAAGGAGAGAGATAAATTGACATATACTATTATAAGGCTCTCACACTAAACATGAGCAGGTACAAGATCAATTTATGATAAGCTGTTAGAGGTTAAGCACCCATATTATAATGCCTAGAGCAACTACAAAAAATAAATGAACAAAACAAATGTGATAACTAAAAGTTAGTAGAGGAAACAAAATGAAACAAAAATAATGATCATTCTAAAATAAGCTAGAAACACAGGAACAAAGAACAGAGAAAACAAATAGAAAATAAATAGCAAAATGGTAGACTTAAACTGAGCAATATTAATAATTGCATTAAATATAAATGTGCACATGCAATAATTTAAAATCAGATTTTCAAACTGGATAAAAGGGAAAAGATACAACTACAAGAGACAGAGTTGAATATGAAGATACAGGGGGTAGAAGGAAACAGAATAAAAGAATATGCACCATTAAATGTAAACATGCAAAAGCTGGTTTATATCAGACAAAATGAAATTCAAAACAAGGATATTACTGGAAAATTTTAAAGACATTTGATAATGATAAATGTGTCAATTTATTAACAGACACAGCAATATATAATGACTGTGTATATAACAACAGAGCTTCAAATACATGGAGCAAAACTTGATCCAACTAAAGGGAAAAAATGGAGAAACTCATGATTGTAGTTGGAGAAGTGCACAGAAAAGCAGTAAGCATACAGAAAACTGAAATAGCACTATCAATCAACTTGACCTATGTGACATTAGTCACCCAACCAGAGCAGGATACACATTCTTTTCAAGTACACATAGAACATTCATCAAAATGAATCATACACACATATCAAGCCTTTGTACTTTTGTTTCAAGGAAACAAAATTACATACAGTTCGCTTTCTGATCATAGTGAAATATAAAACAGAGAAACAACACCACAACTTTTTCTTTAAAAATATATCATTGATAAGCCTGTAAAGAGACACATTTAAAAAAAGAAATGAGCTATCAAGCTAGAAAGAGACATGGAGGAGGCCTAAATATATATTACTAAGTGAAATAAACCAATCTGAAAAGGCTACATAATGAATGACTACAACTATATTACATTCTGGAAAAAGCAAAACCATAAAGACAGTGGAAAGGTCAGTGACTGCCAGGGGTTTAGAGGAAAGAAAGGAGAGATGAACAGGTGGAGCACAGGAGACTTTGAGAGCAGTGAAACTACTCTGTATGGTACCTTAAGGGTGGGTACATATCATTATGCTTTTGTTAAAACCCATAGAATGTACAATACATAATATAAGCCCTAATGTAAATTATGGACCTCAGTCAACAAGAAAGTATCGATATTGGGTAATCACTGTAACAAATCAATAACACTGATGCAAGATGTTAACAATAGGGAGAAACTGGGGGAGAGGAGTATATGAAAATTGTACTTAAAACTAAATTTTTCAGTAAACCTAAAACTTCTCAAAAATAAAATCTATTTTTAAAGTAAAGATATGAAAAATAACCAATATGAAAAAAGAAGAAATATGATTACACATTTTATACATATTTAAAACAATGAGGGAATGGTATGGAAACTTCATGCCACTAAAATTGTCAGCATACATAAAGTGGTCAAATTCCTTGAAAGATACAACTTGTTGGAGCTGAAACAAGAAGAAATAGAAACTATACATAGCCCTGTATCAGTTAAATAACTGAGATCCATAATATAAAAATTTCCGAGGTAGCTTTACTTGTATATTCTATCAAATATTTAAAAAATAAACACTACCAATATTACAGAAAATCTTTCCAAAAATACAGACTAAAAGAACACTTCTCAGCTTGTTTTATAAGGTTGCATAACTCTGACTTTATCAGCTGACAAAGACAGAGCAAGAAAAAAATTTACAGGCCAATAATTTAAAGAGTGTATTAGTAAATGAAATCCTGTAACATTTGAAAAGAGTAATACCACATGATCACATGGGGTTTGTCCCAGGAACGTGAAGTTGGTTTGACACTCAAAAACTAATCAATTCAATTAATCATATTACTAAAATACAAAGACAGACTAATAGATGGAGAGCAGGATTACAGCTAGTGGGACTTGGGAATGGTTAGGGGGTGGAGGGATTGAGCAAAAGGAAAAAGGACTCACGAACATGTACAACAATGTGGTGATTGCAAAGGAGCAGAACAGTATAAGGGGACTAAATAGTAATGCAAAAAAATAAAATAAAATAAAATAAAGATTAATTTTTAAAAAAGAAAGGAGTAAAACCAAATGATTATCACAATGAATACAAAAAATTAACTAGACAAAATACAACATCAGCAAATATAATTCAACTCAATAAAGCAGTAATAGAGGTCATCTGTTAAAATAATAGCACCATTTAATGGTGAAAAACTGAATACTTTCCCCTCAAAGATCAGCAGCAAGACAGGAAGGTCTGTCCTCACCACAACTATTCTACATTGTACAGAAGGTACTAGCAAGTGAAGCCAGGCAAGAAAAAGAAATAAGCATACATATTGTAAACAAAGACATAAAAGAGTAATTATTCACAAACAATATGAGTACTTATAGAAAATCTTAATGAATCCGCATATCAAAAGTAGCTACAAGAATAATTAAGTTAAGCAAGTATTAGTTTACAAGGTTAGCATGCAAAAATTTATTGAATTTTTTATATGCTGGCAATTAAGAATTGAATTGAAATAAAGAATGCTATTAATAATAGCATCCATGATATTAAATGCAAATATTCACTTATAAATTACAAATATGTGCAAGACCTAAACATTGAAAACTACAAAATACTGAAAGAAATTAAAGATAACTTAAATAAGTAGGAAGATATACCTTATTCAAAGATTGAAAGTTTTAATATTGTTAAGAAGTTATGTTTATATATTGAAATCCTAGTCCCCTGAGCCTCAGAATGTGACTCTATGTGGAGACAGATCATTTAAAGCAGCAATTAGGTAAAACAAAGTCATACGGGTGAGCTGTAATTGAATATAATCAGTATCTTTATAAGAAGGTTAAGTCAGGAAAGACACACCAACCCAGTGGTGACTGTGAGAACATGAGAAGTCCTATACAAACCAAGGAGAAAGGGCTTGGGGGGAAAAAACTTGTAGACACATTGACTTTGAACTTCCAGCCTCCAGAATTGTGAAAAAATAAATTTCTGTTGTTTAAATCACCTAGTCTGTGATATTGTTATGGTAGTCCTAGCAAATGAATACACTTTCAATTTTCCCCAAGTTGACCTACAGATACAATGCTATTGTAATCAAAATTCAAGTAGGCATTTGTATAGAATTAATAAACTGATTCTACAATGTTTATAGATAAGGAATGACATAAACATTCCTTATGGTATAACACCAAAATGATCTTGAAAAAGAATATAAAAAATTTACACTACCTACTTTGAAGACTTACAATAAAGCCATTGTAATCTAGGACATGAGGAATAGGTTAGACAAATGGATCAAATGAACAGGACTTAACAATGCACAACTAGACCCACATATACACCATCATTGGTTGTTTACAAAGGTACCAAGGAATTCAGTGGGAAAAAGAATCTTCAGCAAATGACTGTGGAGCAACTAAGTAACCATGTGAAAAAAAAAAAGAATTTGAACTCCTACCTCACACTATGTACAAAAATTACTTTGAGGTATATTATAGACCCAATCACAAAAGTAAAACCTACAAAGCTTCTAGAAGGAAACATAGATCATTTTTATGTCTTAGGGTGGGCAAAAATTTTTTACAAAAAACTCAGAGTATTAACCAGAAATATTTTACAAACTAAACTATTTAATTTGTTTAAACTATTAAACAAATTAAAATATTTTACAAAAAGTAAAGCTCTATTTGTCAAAACAGAAAAAGAAAATAAATCGGCCAAGCAAGCACATCTAACAAAGTACTTATAATCAGAATATATAAAGAACTGCCACTAATCAACAGGAAGAAGACAACTTGATGAAAATATCAGCAAAAGATTTTAACAGACTAACAACACAAGATATCTGAATGTCCAATACTCAGTGAAAAGGTGTTCACTACCATTAATTATCAGAGAAATTAAAATTAAAATCACAATGTGACACATCTACATATCCAACAAAATGGCAAAAATTAGAAAGATATATATAAATGTCGGAACTTTCTTACATTGCTGAGAAAAGTGTAAAGTTGAATGATTACTTCTAAAAACTTTTTGGCAGTTTTTTTTAAAGTTAAAAATATACTTACCACATGACCCATTAATTCTACTTTTGGTTATTTATTCAAGATAAAATCAAATACATGTCTATGAAAAGACTGTAGAAGAATGTTTAGAACATTCTTATTTGCTAATCTTGAACGGAAAAGACTCAATTATCTATCAAAAGATTAATAGGTAAACACACTATAGCATGTTTACACAATTGATACTACTCTCCAATAAAACACTCTTAATGCACTTAAAATTTGTACATTTAACTGCATGTAAATGGTACCTCAATAAAATTAAAGTATATATTACATCAGAAGTTGAGAATTATTAAGGGGAAAAAAGTAAATCTGAGGGCGGAAATGGGGAGTGCAGGGGATAGTGCGTTTCTATTTTACATAGGATGATCTGAGTCCCCTTCTGGATATCCAGCATTTGTGGAAGAAACTTGAAAGAAGCAATTAACTAAGGGAGGGTGTTCCAGCCAGGCAGAGGGATCAGAATGTGCAAATGCCCTGAGGCAAGAGCATGCTTGTCTTTCTCAAGCAGCAGCAAATAAATCAGTGTGGCTTACGTGACATATTCAAGGAGTGTGTGTTAGGAAGTAAGGTCCAAGAGGACAAGGGTTAAAATCACATAGGTCTTGAAAGTCATTGTACAGACTCAGGGGTTAGCTCTGAGCAAGAAGGAAGCCATAGTAAGGCTTTGAGCAGAGGAGTGGCAAGATCCTTTACAATGGCTGTGTGATGAGAATGAACTCATGGCACGAAACAAGCAAGGACAAAAGCAGAGAGATGCATTAGAATACAATTTTGGTGGCTTGGACAAAAGTAGTGGCAGTGAAAAGTGGGCTGGATATATTTTGAAAGCAGAGCCAACAGGCTTTGCTAGTGAATAGGATATAGGATAAGAGAGAAAGAAAGAAGTCAAGAAGACATCTGAGTTTTTAGCCAGAGCCCTGTTAGGAGTTGCCCCTAGTCATTGTTACCCCAGAGCTAGCTAGTATTTACAGCTGTTTTCCTCCCAAAATACCACTGATAAATATTACTGATGCCTGCCAATCCAGCTCAGAATGCTGACAGGCCCTGACCCTTTAAGAATTATCCAGGCCTACCTCCCACCTTCCCTTCAGAACATGCCTTTCCAACTTTATTTCTCTGGTTAAATCCAATGTCTGCCTTTCTGCCTCATTCCTTTGGATTTGACCTTCATTTAGACCCTCTGGTGCCCAGCTTTTCCTTCTTCTACAGACCTTATCATTTTGGACTCCCCTTCGCCCTGACCGTGCTCCATATTCGGATGTCTTATATAACTGCTAACTCACACCTTTGCATTAAACCCCAAGCCTGACAAGAGGCCTGTGAAAGCTTATAGTGGCCAGGAGAGAAATTCAGACATCATAAGTTTTCAAAGAGGACTCCTAGGTAAAACCATGCCCTGCACAAAGGACAAGGACAAAGGGTCATGTTGGGGCTGAAATCCAACTCTTGCTCTGGTCTCCAAGACCTGAGCCCCAGAGCTAGGCTGCAGCCTAGAGGAAGCCATACATTTTCCTAATTCATCCACTCAAAGGAGATGCCTTTTCTGTAACGAACTTTTCCCTAATTTGCCCAAAGGCAACATATGTACAAAAGAAGTCTCTTTTCTATGGCCAGACAAGTATGACTCTGATTCACAAAAGTTGGATTTTTTCCCCCAGAAACAATAAGAACTTTAATACAGCACCTTAAATTGCTATAATTCATACTTAAATTTTTGAAAAATTTAAGTTGAAAGAGACCAGAACTCCAGTCAAGATAGTAGCATAGGCAGACATGGCTCACTTCTTCGTACAACCACATCTAAATTACAACTAAAGTATAGAACAACCATCACTCAGAACTGTCATAAATGGAGTTGTATGAAAGTCTAACAACTATGGAATGAAAGAAACCACATCTATCAAGACTGATAGGAGAAGCACAGATGTGGTACAGGCTGGTCCCACTTCCACGTGTGGTAGATAAAAATTTGGGATGGATATCTCAGAAGTAAGGAGTCCCAGGCCCCCAGCCCAGGGTTCCTATGGCAAGAAGATACATCCCCACAACTTCTGGCTGCAAAAAACAGCAGGGATTGAGTTGGTGGAAGAAACTTCTGGAGCCCCGAGCAGTTCCTCTTAACCCACACATAGACTCACCTACTCAGACTCACTCCCTCTGAGCTCCAGCACCGGGGTAGCAGCTTGAAAGGCACCAGTGGCACACAGGGAGGAACTGAAGTATATGGCATTAAGGTGAGCAGAGGCCAGTGTCCCTTTGCTAAACCCACCCCCCACAGAGCCAGCAAGCTGGTGCCATATCTGAGACTCTATCAACCTGGCTAACTATATTTGACCCTCCTTGGAGATTTCCAGAGATGCTGCTCCACCCAAATTACAGGCCCACCTAAGCTGCTTTTCCATATGAATGGCTGGTCTAGGCTCAAGCTTCACAACTTCCTAAATCTTGTCAAATAAGCTACAGCTCACTTCAGCAAACCCCAGGCTTGCCACTAGCAGCAGCCAGCCTAGATTCACATCTTGGCTTTGCATGGGAATCTCCAAACCCAGCACAAATAGCAGCCATCTCAGATTGCTTTAGCTCAGGCAGGGGGCCCTGGGCAAAACACAGGAGGGGACTATCCTTGACCTGCACCACCTGGGAAACCCCAGGGCCAACACAACCTGTGGATAGCTACAGACTATGTCAGAGCACCACTACCATGCACCTGCACAGCTGATCCTCCAGGGAGGGTGGAGGTTTGTAGTCCAGTGTCATAGCCAGTCCTTGCAGCTGACTGGCCTGGATAAATTCCTCCCATTGACCTGCCAACAGCAACTAAGACTCAACTACAACAGAAGGGTGTACTTAACCCACACGAAGGGCACATTTCAAGCACCTCGAGCTTGGGTGATAGGGGAGGATGTGCCACTAAACACTTACTACACTTAGTACACTTAGTATTAGGCCACACTACCAAGACATGAAGCCATAGCAACTCTACCTAATACATAGAAACAAACACAGAGAGGCTGCTAAAATGAGAAGACAAAGAAAAATGGCCCAAGTGGAAAAACAGATCAAAACTCCAGAAAAAGAACTAAACAAAATGGAGATAAGCAATCTATCAAATGCAGTGTTCAAAACACTGGTTATAAAGATGCTCAAGGAACTTAGTAAGGACCTCAGCATCATAAAAAAGATCCAATCAGAAACAAAGAATACACTAATTGAAATAAAGAACAATTTTCAGGGAAAAAACAGTAGAGTGGGTGAAGCGAAGAATCAAATCAATGACTTGCAACATAAGGAAGCAAGAAACAACCACACAGAACAAAAAGAAGAAAAAAGAATCCAAAAATATAAGGATAGTATAAGCATCCTCTGGGACAATGTCAATAGGTCCAACAATAGGCACCCATCATAGGGGTACTAGAAGGAGAAGAGAAAGAGCAAAATATTGGACATCTATCTGAAAAAATAATGACAGAAAACTTCCCTAATTTGGTGAAGGACATAGACGTGAAAGCCTAGGAAGCACAGAAAGTCCCAAACAAGATGGATGCAAAGAGGCCCACTCAAACACACATCATATTTAAAAGGCCAGAGGTTAAAAATAACATGAGAATCTTAAAGGCAGCAAGAGAAAAGAAGTTAGCTACCATATTGTTGCCTGATGGGAGAGGGCAAGGGAGAATGGGTGAAGAGGTGAGGGGATTAAGAAGTACAAATAGGTAGTTACAGAATAGCCATGGGAAGGTGAAGTACAGTGTAGGAAATGGAGTAGCCAAAAACTTATACACATGATCTATGGACATGAACAATAGTAAGGGGATTGCCTGAGGGAGTAAGGGGTGCAGGGTGAAGAGGGACAAGGTGGGGAAATCAGGACAACTATAATAGATTAATCAATAAAATATAAAATAAAGAAGAAGGAGAAAGAGGAGACCAAATTCATTGGCATGTCAGAAGGCATTTTTTTCTAAGGAGTATCCCTTGCCTGATCCCACTTCCACGTATGGTGTTTCTCCTCCAATGCAGATATGCAGATAGGTTTTGCGTATTTCTACTGAACATGGTTCCTTTTTCTCTGATGCTGTCCGGATTGAAACTGAGAAGCTGACATCATTGTGCAATTCAAATAGTGAAAGTTGAACTTTGAACTGTAACTGGAGATATGAGCAGATAAAGGCATCTGACAAGAGTTTGCACTTGACTACGACAGAATCCCTTCTTTTCTGAATAATAATATAACCAACTCAACACCCTCTATTTTCCTGCTGTTGCAGTGTTGAATTTAAGTGTCAATATGACCTGACTATTTATTGGGTAAGAACTCAATTAATTTGTGTCCAGGCACTTTAATTGTTCTTAATTCACATTTGACCATTGCACTTGGTCTCTGACCGCTGGTCCCCACTTTCGCATGGAAATCTCCCTCTCAGTAGCAACATGTCATGCGCTGGCATACAGCCACTCACGCCGATTCTGACTAGGACCCTTTTCTGTCACCACAGCTGCTGAATTTCCTTGAACATGTCTCAATGATAAGTTCAGAGAAACTTCTTTTTTAAGATAGAGTACAAAAAATTATAAATCCTGATAAGCTCTTTCCATATCATAATTCATAATGGATGTCTTGCAGCGGTGTGAAGAGTACTGAACTGGATGCAATGCGCACACTAACTACTTCATTAACATTTGTTAAATGAGACAGTATCCCAGCTCTCCGCATAACTAGCTGGTGATCCGGGTCAACACACATCACCTCATAGGGCCTCAGTTTCCTAGTTTATAGTATTAAAATGCTGAAAAAGATGGGCTCTGAGAGCTAGAATAGGGAGGGGCTTATGAAGTTCCCACCTCTCCTACCACAGTTTTTTAAAGTGTTTCTCGGATAAATTACATAAAGGCTAAAGAACATGCTCCTGGAACTTAAATGGCCTTTGGAAGTTTCTTTTGAGTCAGTCTCTACGTGGACAACTTTGAAGAACAGTGATGTGATCCTAGGAGATTTTCTCAAATAACTCAAGCAATCTGGAGATTCAGAAAGTCCAGACAATATTATATAAAACAGCCCACCACATCTTTTTTTTAAATGTTTTTCTCTTAACTCCATATAACTTTTTTAAAAAATTCACTTTTAGGGTCTGCTTTGTTATTCAGGAACTCAGTTACTCTGTCTCCCAATAACTCATTGAGGGTACTGCTTGGGGAAAATCTTTAGGCCAGTTAGGTTTTCTTCATCCTTTGAGTGAAATAATTGATCTTTTATCATGGCTAGAACATTGATACATTCAAAAACAAATATAGTGTCTAGGTAGACACAATTAGAACAAAATCTTTGTAAGTTCTACACTTAGCAAATATTTTCTCACTCAATATTTTAAGCTTTATTCTCTTTCATAGACATTTTCATGGATAGTTTAACTAAAATTGAAGACGTAATTCTAAAGATCTGTCATAGACCTCTCACTATCCTGAGATTCACTAGAATCAACTTCTACTTCAGCTCTAACTAGCTCTGTTTAGCTGTGAGACATTACTCAAAAGTAGCACAAAATTTGAAATTTGGGAGGGAATACAGAGGTCAATCTGCAATAAGGATTACTTTAGAAGGAAGCCTCTCTTCTATAGCCTATATACTTATTTCTTGTGATCAAAAGAAAACAAGACCCTACTATTTCCTTCCTATTTTTATTGCTGGAAAGGTATAGTAGAAAATCTTTCTAAGTATCACTTTTGTCCTTTGATTCCGGATCTGTTTTCTGTAATAGCAGAGAATGAGTAGTAGTTTACATATTTTAAGCATTAACTATATGTATGATTATTTAATATTATGATTTTGTTCACAAGAGCCACTAGTTCTCACCAAAATAGAGTACTAGATATTCTTGCATTAAACATATAGAAAAATGAGCAAAGTATCTGAAACAGAGTTTTTGGACATTAAAAATAGGCAGTATAGACCCTAGCTTGTTGGGTCTATACTCAGCATTTTGAGCGCCAGCCTGCGCTGACTGGATTCCCGGTCAGGGCACATGCCGGGGGTGCATGAGAGGCAACCACACATTGATGTTTCTCTCCCTCTCTTTCTCCTCCCCTTCCCCTCTCTCTCTAAAAAAAAAAGAAAAGAAAAGAAAAAAGAAATAGAACTAGACTATTACAAGTTTCTAACATTTAGAGTTAAAAAAGAGGCAGTCTTCACTTTTCTTGGTTATATTTTTACTGCTGCCTCCCCTTCTCTCTATATATGACATCATGTTGCCTTCTTTTCCCAACTACTCATGACTCAGCACACAGTAAACTGCAGCTGGAGTATAGCTAAACTAATACCATGATGCATTATGAAGCTCCCAAACAAGTGATTTAGAAACTAAGATAGCAAGGTAACTGGGGAGAAGTGATCTTTTTCCTGCTCATTAGACCAGAAATTCAGACATAGTGATTGCTGGGGAGTGGGATATAAGGGGACCAAACGGTAATGGGGGGAAATTGCAATAAAGATTAAATTTTTAAAAAGCAAAGAAATTCAGACAAACAAAAAGCCTGAACATGTTTGTCTTTATTCTTCTTACACATAATGATTTTTGGACTGTATCCTTGCTTTTGGTGGTACATGGGTCCAAATGTATGTTAAGTGAGCCAGCCATCCCCAAGCAGACACTAATCTCCACACATTTATGTACGAATATGGGCTGATAGTGTCAGACATTCTGAGAAGCATCATTTACTGTGTGAGAATCTTTGGCTGACAGAGATCCCACTTTCCAGTATATACTCTTTTTCTAGCTACAACAATCCAGATCTTACCTAAGTGATTATCATGCAGTTTTGGATTGCTTTGCATAAAATACATCTATCTGTTGATCATGCAATCCTGGAACCATGAAGCTGAGACTGTGAGTGAGTCTGCTGCATGACGGACTGACTCAGGTGCTTGCTGGCAGCTGACAGGCAAATCTCTGAAGGTGTCTGGACAATAACCTCCGGCACTGCTTATCCTACAATGCTTCCTCCTCCCTCTTGGGGTACCCAGAACCATTCCACACTGCAGAAACTGAAGCAAGAGAAGGGAAATAGAGGTGGGTAGCAGGAAATTTGAAAGTTTTGTATTTTGTAAGTCTCTGGTATTGTGTAAGATTCTTTGCATGCATTGCAGTTGAGCACCTAGGGAAAGTTTCTTGAAAAACAAAAAGTATTTGTTTCCAAAGAAACTATACTCCCTTGATCTCCCATATGCATTTATAAAATATTCTCTTCTTATCCCTTAGCCAGTTTCTAAATATTATATCTCACTCCCCATCCAGAATATATCTTCCTAGGAAAATAATATACAAAACAAAGTGCTTTGCTAACTATTAGGAAATTTCTTACTTGCCATGAATGGTTCTACTATCTTAATAGTTCTTCATTATTACTAACATTTTTTCTAATTTTTTTAAGTAACTAGTTTCTACATTAACTATCAAATTTAGTCAGGGCCAGGCCCTGGCCAGGTGGCACAGTTGGTTGGAGAGTCATCCCATAGATCAAAAGTTTGCAGGTCAATTCCTGGTCAGGGCACATACCTAGGCTGCAGGTATGATCCCAGGCCAGGGCTCATAAGGGGGGCAACTGACTGATGTTTCTCTCTCACACTGATCTCTCTCTCTCTCTCTCTCTCTCTCTCTCTCTCTCTTTAAAAATCAATAAACATATCCTCGGATGAGAATTTAAAAAAATTTACCCAGGACCATAAATTTCCCAAATTAAATCATTTATAAAATATAACTTTTGAAGACCCAATTTGAGGCTGAAAAACTACAAAAATGTTAAAGAAAAAGCTAAAATTTTCACAACAATGTATAAAACCAAAACACTAAATTTGGACTTAATGAGGTGCTTGGAATCACACAGCTTTTGATTCAAGAACAACTATGAACCCTAGTATGCCCTGAAAAAGAATCAGAGCCAACTTTTGCTGAAATAAAAAGCAGTAAGTTTTACCTTTCCTTTCTGATGTGTTCTAATTATTTTTTATGACAGTGGTGATTCCTACTGTTTGAATAGGCACTATGTGGAACAGAACCCATGAGCATAGTGGGAGAAGTTGGGGAGATTTGAGCCCCTGGCGATACAACCACAGTGAGTCATCACGGATGGCAGAACCTGCTGAATGGGCATTAGTGTTGTAACTCTTTGCCATGTGTTCAGGAAATCCCAAGGGTACCGGGTTATAACTTGTCAATCAGGACAAACCACATGTTAATAGTTCTTAATTATACTAATTATTATTTATTCATTATAGAACTGTACTTAAACTGATTTTTTTATAGAATTATATCATGCAAACTGTGGAAATGGCATACTGTTAGGCAAATCTAGTAATGCACAGTGAGTCAAACTGTATCTTGAAGTCATAAGGTTAACACCAATTTTGGCCGGGTAAAAAAATTAAGGTAACTATGTCACGGAAGAATTTGCTATATCCATGTCTGTGGAATTAAAAGTCCATTCTCTGAATGAGGCACTCTGAAAAGTGTACTTTTAGTGTGCCAGAGATAGCTGTAACTAATGCCCGAGAATGAGAAACAATGGCTCTTAAATCGTCTTTTCTTCTTTTTTCTTTTTACTCTCTCCACAATATCTTTCTCTTGCTCTTCCAACAGAATATGCAGCGTGTGTGTGTGTGTGCGCGCGCGCGTGTGTGTGTGTATGTGTACTTTAGAGATTTAGGAATAACTCAGGGGGATCCAGATTCAAGAAAGGGGATGGAGTAATGTGACAGAGAAGTAGGTAGCTGTTGTAAAAGAACATGATGTTTACCTTCAAAAGACCCAAGTTCAAGTTCTAGTTTGAATTCTTATTGACAATAAAACCTTAGACAACTAGCTCACACTTTCCAAACTTTAATTCATTCATCTCCAAACGGAGTCGTCCCCTGCATCTACAGTTTTGCTTCCGTGGGTTCAGTTACCTGTGGTCAAACATAGATGAGTGAAAATATCAAATGGAAAGTTCCATGTATAAGTAGTTCATAAGTTTTAAATTGCGGACTATCTTGGGTACTGTGATAAAATCTTGCACCACTTTGCTCCATTCTGCCCGGGAAGTAAATTATCCCTTTGTCTAGTGTGTCCACATTGTACACACTTTCCACCTGTTAGTCACTCAGTTGTCAGATCACCTGTAGCGGTATCACGGTGCTTGTGTTCAGGTAACCCTTATTTTATTTAATAATGCCCCTAAGGTGCAAGTGCTGGCCATTGGGATATGCCAGAGAGAAGCTGTGAAGTGCCTCCTTTAAGTGAAAAGGTGCATATTTTTCTGTAAGAAAAAACACAGTATATATAGGGTTCACTATATTGCACTACCCCCAATTTCAGGCATCTACTTGTGGCTGGGATGTCTCCACAGACAAGGGGAGACTATTCTAATAAGGGGGTTAGGGGAATTCATTGTAACCATGCAGGAAAACTTCCAGGCATCCGAGAAACATGTATTACATAGAAGCAATTAGTAACTTCAACCCAACTCTGAGACCACAAGAGGCAAATCAAAACCCAAAATCCAGAGGATCACCAAACTTATTAAGAAAAGACTTATTTTGTTCATTTATTCATTTATTCAATCACTAAAAAAAGGGATTATGCACTTTCTCAGAGCCAGGCACCCTACAGAGCTAAGCAGTCCCCGACTTCTACCAATTCAGTCTTGTGGGACAAAGAGCTATCATAACAAATAGAAGCCATGAAATGTTTTATAGATGTTTTCAGATAAGCAATTCTCTTCTATTCACATCCTTTGCACCATTCTTTTTTTTTTGAACACAGACCCATAAAGTGTGAGAACTTGAAATCCCGCCTTCAAACCCCATTTCCTGAGCCTCAGTCTCAGCTCCCCATCATTGTGTGTGTAAGTAATTGCATGTGGCTTAGGAAGGCGCCCTGGATTCTGGGAGTTAGGGAAATTATGCATAGATCTTCCATTAACACTAATGGGGGGTTACACGCACAAATCCTCCGCACACCAAGAAGAGAATAGACTCTTCTTATTCATACATAATAGATCTGTAGGAAAATTAGCATGCACGCTTTTAGGAGCTGAACTCTGAAGATGTACCTTTTATGGGAAATATGTAAATAAGGAGAGAGGATACACTGAAGGACAAGCGCTGTAATGTGCGCCTTTGCTGATGCCTGAGCACCTTGTCAATTTTGCTGCTGCATAAAGTAGGATGAGGCCGGCCGTGGCAGAGATTCCCCAGCCTGTTCATCTTCCCAGGGTGATACCGAATTTCCTCTGGCAGAGCTCACTTTGCCAAATTTGCCATTTCCCCCAGGGAAGGGGGAGGGGGCAGTGCAATCGATAAGTCAGCAAGAAAGTACTGATATGAACATTTTCCATGGAAGCATTTCTTTGTTTCCTTAGAAGCTATAGTTAAATTGCCTTATCATTTAAGCTGTCTTAGAAATGAGGAAATGTGGTGTTCGCTGTAGACATGCTGACCCTTTCAGTCAGCTGGAGTCAGCCCTAAAGGCCACAGAAATCTGTCATGCTGAGTTTTATCTATAAAAGAGAGAGGACACTGTCCCAGTGTCTTCCACTTTCTGCCTCAGCACATAGAGGAAGAAAATCATCTCCCTCCAGCTTTCCTGTCTACCTCTCCTAGCTCCTCCCACCAGCACAGTTGCCAAAGTAACATTTACTGGGGCCACACTGGAGTAGCAGGCAAGGTCCTGGCAGAGAAAGGTGGTGCACGTCCATCTGGATGTGGGCACCCCCTTCCTACATGGCCACACGTCTCAGGCCAGCCCAAGGCTGCCCCTTTTCTCCATCACAGAGGCCAGCATCCCCTCTATGCTGCACCCAGTGGCACATGCTCTGCTCTCTGACCCCCCCCACACCCGCCAGGTACTGCGCCCAAGGCAGGGCTGCTATGCAGGCCCAGGCTTCCTCCTAGCTACCTATTCTAGTTCCCTGACCAACCAGTGGTCGGCTATGTGGACCCAGAGTTTGCTCTCTGTAATTTATAGGTGAGCAGGAGGGTGGAATAGGGGCCTTTATTGGGGAGTTCAATCCCACTTTATTGGTGAGTGTGGTTATGAGAGATGTATTGGTTTCCCTTGGTTCCAATAAAAGCCATTTAACCTGCATACTTATATAAATAACTTCCCAAGTGCCCCCCAGAAAGAAAGAGTATTTAAGTACCAAACTCCACCCTGAATGTCTAAAATTTAAAAACACTAATAATTGTTACAGTGCCTCACGTATTTAACCACTTACTCATTATCAGTTCTGCCACACTTCCTATTTCCAGGCATGGCTAAGGCTGGAAATACTCCAAGGAAAATGGGCAACCCTTTCATTTTGAGGAGTGTGCAATTTATCAGAGGAGAGTTAGAAGCAAAAGGAAATTTCCAGAGAGTGTGAAAATAGGATGATGGCACAGGCGAGATGAGGACACCATAATACAGGCATTTCCCCAGGCTAGAATGCTGTGTGTGCCCCTTTCACTGAGCAGAACTCTCAAGATATGCGGACCATGAAACAACAAAAGCCAGAGTCAGCCATAAAGAAATCACTGTAGGTATATAATATTCAAAAATGTGCCCAAATCAGGGGGTGGTTAACTCCTAAAACCCATTCTAGAAGTGAGACATTCTTTGGGGAAAGAGCTGTTTTTAGTTTAACATGTTACATCAAATTAGGACAGACGATCACAGGTTTACATAATTTTCCTTCTTTTGTCAATGTCCTTAAGATTTTGACTACTCACACAGTGGTCCTTCAGGAAGTCCTATCCATGGAGAGAGTGCATGGACCAACTGTGCCTAAAGAGTGGAGCATCCCTTTTAACTCTGGGAGAATGCACCTGTCAATAAGCAGGAATGACCAGAAGATTCCCAGCCAGGGGCCGGGCAGCCACCGGAAACCGAGGTTTTGCACAAAGGATGGTAGAAGAAATGTTTGAATGTAGTGCTTTACCTGACCCAGGACCATTGTGGCCTGACAGCAATATACCCTATCCTGCAGAACCCTAGACGCTTGCTCTGGGGCAAGGATAGACCAAGAAGCACATAGGCAGACACTGGAGCAGCTCTTCCCGCTTTGAGGTGCAGGATTTATCACCACCAAGACGTTAGCAGAATTTCCAGTCTCAACTCAAGCCTACAACCCTTCCATGCCACCCCCATGCTTTAAAAAGAGGCCAACAATCCCCAGATTCCACTGAAATGCCCATGACCTGGAAAGCAAAGTGGCACCTGCAGTCACAGAGAGCACCCCTATTCATGGAGTCCCGGGCCACCGAGTCTCGGCTCTAGGACTGCCCCATTGAATCACAGCCACAGAGAAACTTGGGCTACCAGATTTAGGTTCCTTGTCCTTTTAAAAATATAAGGTCTCAATCTTGTTTCAGAATCATTATTTGCATTTTCCTGAAAATGGACATGCAATGGGATAGATAGCGGAAAGAGCCACAAGAGTCAAACCTCAAAGTGACTCTTGCAATTAGACTTAAACTGGAGACCTGATCACATGGGCAAACCCATCCTCCCATTATTAGTCAAAGGAAAGAGATTGGAGCGTCACTCTAATAAGTTTGTTCCTATCAGCTGTACACCATGGAAACTGACATTTTTGTAAGGAAATCAAGTCAAAGCCTAGAATTATATCATTTATGTAGCTAAAAATCTCAATTAGAATGTTTTTGCTGCTATCAGTTTTCGTCCTGAATGACAGACAGCATTTGGAAGGAGAGAGTTAAAGAAGGGGGTGGGAAAGCTGAGAAAGATTGAACTGGTGTTGCACATGCAAATGAATGCATTATGGTAGCGTGCATTTTTTTCTCTGAATAAATTTACATTTACATCAGTTTGATCTAATGTAATTCTGCAACCAATGAAACTTAAATATATACATATTTTGTCAAGAAAGCCCTCACAGCTATAACCTTTTGATTAAGATCTATTGTAAAACTAAGAATAAATTTCGGTCAACCAATTTTAGATTTGACAACTTTTATTACTCATTTTATCCAGAAGTGCTTTAACTGGTATTTTACCAATACTAAACAGAAGAAGTCTCCTCCAGGTTTCCTTCTAATTCTCTAGATTTTGTAACAATTCCCATAAACTGAAGAAATTTTATAAACTCCCACCATAAAAAAATGAATAATATAAATTGTCTGCTCTCGGCCAAGGACATACTTATGTGTGTGTGATACATGGCTGCTGTTTACATGTTCCCACTGGACTGAAAATCAATCACAAAATTAAAGGAGGGGGGAAATTGGTGAAGAAATAACTTATTTTAGGTTGAACAGTCACCTACTCCTCTGCTTCCTGCTTGTGGTAGCCATTACGAAACTAGTAAATGTGGCCCTAAGCATTTGGCTTGGTCACCAGAGGAGGTGCTGAAGATTAGCATGCAAGGAAGACAGCACAGGAGTAAGCCACAGCAGCAGTGCTCATGTTCTGAGTGATCTTCCAGTGTAATTACAATTTGTTTCATCAGAGTCATTACACAGGGCAAATTAGTGAGGCTGAGATCAGGGGGCTTTCCATGGTGGAACTGTGACAAGATTATAAAAGAGTAACCTGCCACTAAGTTATCAAACTCAGGGGAAAGATGTACTTGGAAGACCCGTTAACAGTAACCATTCGTTGAGTGCCTTTTTGCAACACTGTCAGCTGAACCCTTAACACTCCCAGCAACCTTGTAAAGTCACCTTTTCAGTTTCCATTTTACAGATGAGAAAACCAAGGGGCGGAGAGGATTTTCAGAATTTCCTGTCTAACTCCCACAGTTTATAGGTCACAGGAGTAGGACAAAAGCCCAGATTGGCTTAACTTTAAAGTCTGAGCTCTTCCCAGAATGCAGTCCTACCCAAAGGAAATTAGAAAAGAGATGAGTATTATTGGCAAAAATCACAGGATTACCTTTTTACTAGCAACATGGGTCAGAAAGAACAATGATTGTAATGAAAAGAACTTCCTATCAGGTCCACTGAAATCATCTTTAAAGATACCAAAATTAGAGCAATTATATTACTATAGACCTAATGATGTTTGATATTTATAAGGACCTTTTTTGCCTTGGATGGCTAACTCCTTATGACTCAATTACAAAATTATATGGAGTAGATCATGGCAATTATATGTAATATTTGTATTGCACATTAGCATCTTAAAACGTGTTTCCCCATGCATTGTCTCATCTAATGCGTACCCCAGGATGAGGTCCAAATCCTGACATGAATCACACAAGACATCCCTAAAAGAGAATGTACATCAATAGTTCTCAAATTTCAATAAGTGTTAGAATTTCCTTGTGTTCTTTAAAATACAGATTCTGAGGTCCCTACACCCAAAAAGCTTAATCTGTGGTTTTGCAGAAGGTAGGCCTAGGAATCCATATTTGTGTGGGGATCCAGTGATTCAGTTACATAGGGGAGGAGAGGGAATCCCAGTGCTGTACTTGAGAAATACAGGTGGGTACTTCAGAAGGGCCATGGCATAACCTGACCCCATACCCTGTACCTTATACCCCATGGGGGTAACTAACGGGAGGTTGGGGGCCTTTTCCCACCTCCCTAAGGAGATGACCACTTTCCTTAGTGTGTAGTTATTTTCACAAGAGGTGTCCTCAAGCAGTAAATAATTTGTGCATGCTTGCCTTAGTCCCAAAACTCCATATCTCATTTTTGACTCTTCAGGATTTTTATTCCCAATACCCACCCCATCCTTTTCCTTTGTTATTTCCCAGTCTTCTTTCCTGCTCTCCAGGCTTTCTCCACCCTCAGTGGAACCTCGTCCATTGAAAAGGCCTTGCCATTTCATTGTGTCTTTTTCAATCTCTTTAACGATGCAAAAGAAATGCTTTTTCATTTCTTTTTCTGCAATTTCATTGCTAGTATATAGAAATACAGTGGATTTGTGTACATTCATTTTGTATCCTGCAACTTTACTGTATCTGTTTATTGTTTATAATAGGTTTTTGGTTTTTGATGGAGTCTAGAGTTTTCTACGTATAAAGAATCATGTCATCTGCAAAAAGTGACACATCTTCATTTCCAATTTGGATGCCTTTTATTCCTTTCTCTTGCCTGATTAATTGTTCTGGCTAGGATTTCCAGTACTCTGTTGAGTAAGAGTGGTCATAGAATTGCTATTATCAACAAGACAATTAGTAGCAAGTGTCAGAAAGATTGTAGAGAAAAAGGAACCCTCATTCACTGCTGGTGGGAATGTAAATTGGTACAGCACCATGGAAAACAGAATGGAGTTTCCTTAAAAAATTAAGAATAAATTTACCCAGCAACCCTTTTTCTGGGTATCTACCTGAAAAACTCAAAAACATTTATTCACCAGGATATAGGCACCCCTATGTTCACTGCAGCACTATTCACAGTGGCCAAGAAATAGAAACAACCGAAGTGTCCTTTGATAGATGAATGATACAGAAGATGTGGTACGTGCACTATGGGATACTACTCAGCCGTAAGAAAAGACAAAAGGCTGCCATTTGTAAGGAGTTACGTTCCAGAGGCCCCTGCAATAGGTGAAAATCCTCAAAGTAGCAGCGTTATATTTATTTTATTATTTATATATATTTTAAGGCTTTATGAACCCTTCCCACACTCCTATAAACCTTTCCCACTCTCTTATTAACCTTTCCCACATTCTTATAAACATTTCATATGCTCTTAAACACTTTCTACACTCTCAAACCTACGTAATTTTAACAACATACAAAATTCTATAGAGGTACTCACCAGTGGCGTATACTACAACTTGAATGATGAAGATCATGAGTTATGTAGCCGTGCAGTACTGATGGCGATGAAGGTGATGACGATGAGATGAATGTACTGCACAGCCAAGAAGAGCGTTACAGCTCTTCTGAAGGCACCACTTCATTGGCGCTTCATCAGGTGGTGCAGTATCTTCACCCTGGGCCATCACTTCTATTTCTGCTAAAGGCATAGGCATGACTGACCTCTTCCTACGAGTGATGAACATAGTTATGGGGAGTTGCTGGTACTGCTTTTTATCTGCAGAGGCAGCTTCTCCATGCAGAGAAACGCTCTTGAGTCCAAAGCGTCTCTGAAATTTGTCAAACCAGCCCTTGCTGGCACTGAATGGAGTTGGTCTGGTGGGAGAAGCACTCAACAGTCCTGCTTCTGCATTGTCATCCTCGTCTTCATCCTTGTCACCGTCGTGAACATCCATGCTTTCCGCAAAACTACCATAAAGTTTCTTGGCCTTCATCCGGTTGGTGTTGGTATCCAGCGAGATATTCTTCTTCCTGCAGTCATTTATCCACAGCCAACAAAGACTCCATCCTCACAACGGCCTTATTGCGGGAAATGACCACCCTCTTTGCAGTCTTGTTAAAAGTCGTTGTTGCTGTAGACTTAATATTCTTCTCATCTTTTTTATGTAGCAAACAGTAGATTCGTTGATCCCGTAATGGCGGCCTACAGCCGCGTACCTTTTGCCTTCCTTTAACATGTCGAGAAGTTCCACCTTTTCTTTGATGGTAAGCATACTCTTCTGGTGCTTGGGTTCACTGCCAGAAGCCTTAGAAGGCGCAGAACATTTGGGTGGCATTGAAGCGCTTGAAATAAATTCAAACTTTTACAAAAATTCCACAAAACACAACACCGCAGAGCAACACTATGCGCAGCAATCAGACGTCAATGTGAAGTGGACAAGGAGAGATGCTGAACATACGGGCACAGTGTGGGAGAGCAAACAGACCAGATGCTACGGTCACTGAGCCAATCAGCCCCCAGGATACAGAACACAGTGCTGTGGTTGGTCGCCTTCCATTCCATCAGCCAATAGTGTGCCGTGTACAATCTCATGTGGCAAACCTGCGCAAGCGGTAGTGGCGTACTGCATTTCCATTGTGTACAGTACAGTATTCATCCGCTGATGAAATACATACTGTATTTTACTTCAATTTAATATTCTTTTAATATGTTTGAATTAACATTCTTTATATTTTTATAGTTTTTAATTTTTAAGCAAAAATAATTAAAATCATAAATATTATATAGATACCTATATACCACAAAATCCTGCAATATAGTGAAAACTCCGCAATACAGAATTAGATATATATTTTTTAAAAACCCACGATACAGTGAAGCCACAATAAGTGAATCGCGATATAACGAGGGATGACTGTATGGAGTTACCAGAGGGAAGGGGCTTGGGGCCAGTAAGGGGTAAAGGGGGTTAAACGTACAGTGACAGAAGAAGATGTGACCCTGGGTGGTGGGCACACAGGTCATGTGTCACAGAGACGTATGTCACACTTGAAACCTATGTAATCTCATTAACCAACATTGCCCCAATAGATCTAATTTTAAAATAACAATAGAAATGGAAAGGCCTTGCCAACAATAAACATATTTGAACTACACAGCACCATGTCGGAGCCGACCCCCCGTGTTCGGAGCATGTTCCCAGAGGTTTAGCCAGGGTCTTAAAAGCCATAACAGCATGAAGTTAGGTGATTTTGCATCTTTGTATAAAAGGGTCACATCAGGAATTCACCACAGGCCGGCCAACATAAGTCTAATTTCTGGTTCAAGATCCAGGAAGGAAAATTTTAACCTCAGAATCTACTCAGATTTAACCTCAGAATCTACCCAGAATACACTCAGTGCCAAGCTGTTCCAGCCAGAACGGAGGCTCCCCATAGCACCAGGTCTTGGGAGTAGCTCTCAGCACACTGGGTTCTGTTTCCCCATTCTTTCTGTCTGGCTGCCCTAGCAAACCTAGAGTACTTCAAGAGCATGAACTCTGCTGTATTCATCTCTGAACTCCTAGGGCCTAGCCCAGTGCTAGGCACATAATGGTTGCTCAGTAAATGGCATTAAGAGAAAGCCATATCAAGGAAATTAACCAAACAACAAGTTGGAGGGAGGAGTGGGGAGGCAGCCCATCACTGCAGCCAGTCTTTGAGTTTCTGTGCTTGTCTTTTCCCCTTTTTGCACAACAGGAACAAAATAGACATTTTCTCCTAGACATATTGATTATAATGAAATCTGTAGACTGGACGAGAAGCATCTTTGAACTTTTGTTAGGCTCTTTAAACATTAAACAAAAATTATTTTTCTGCATGCTATTTTTTTAAAGATTTTATTTATTTTTAGAAAGAGGGGAAGGGAGGGAGAAAAAGAGGGAAACATCAACTTGTGGTTTCCTCTTGAGCGCCCTCTGCTGGGGACCTGGCCTGCAACCCAGGCATGTGCCCTGACTGGGAATCAATCCAGCGACCCTTTGGTTTGTAGGCCAGCCCTCAATCCGTGGAGGGCTGGGTTTTTGTTTTATTTTGTTGTTTGTTTTTGGAGGGAAACATTATCATTTCCTTTCTATGCAAAGGCTGCACCAAGACACACTAGAAAGAAGGGTTGGAGAAACATGAACTCCTCACTGGTGTGCAATGGGTGTGATTTATTGTGCCTTCCTTTATTACATGAAGGCCAGTGCAGCACGTAGCCATGATGGCATGATGCAGGGTCACTACTGCACTCTGGGGCAGCACTGAGTGCTGCCCAGGAGCTCTACGGTCACGATTTACCATCCCTATGGCACCTCTAGAAAGAGAGGTGAGCATGATCACCCTGGCTGAACAGGAGAGGGGTTTCAAATCCAGATGGGAAGGACAGAGGCCATGCTGAGTCAGTGCTGAACCATCTCCTTCAGCCAGAACTGCAGTGTCCATTCCTTATAAAGTCTCTGTAGACAGCTGGGTGGGGAAAGACCAGGGACAAACTGCAAGAAGTCAATTCAAGCTGGTTATTTCAGGGGAAAGAGTGAATGGAAACTGAACTTTGAAAGGTACAGTCAGAGGGATCCACCAACTCTCCAGTGGTGAGGAACTAAAAACAATGCTTAGATCACACACAGAAATCATTCACAGAGCATATCTACGAGGTTAATTACCAATGTCTATACTGCTTTGTTAGCAATGTTGCAGTTGCCCACATTCAGTGGGCAGGCAGGAGAGCAGGTCCGCAGTTCCTACAGGAGCCCTGGCTGTTCTTAGCTGCCCTGCTCTGCATTCTGGAAGGTAGTGGATAGGGTATGAAGTGTGTTTACTTGAAGCTGTAACTTGGAACATGAAGCAATGAATTCTGCTTCACCTCTGCCTCTGCCTCCCACACACACAGAAAGACAAAAGCAATGCAAAATTTTAACCTGTTGGATTCACTAGAGAACCAGCCTTCAGTTTGCAAATTCAAAGAACTAGGCAGTATTGCCTCCCTCTCTGCTACAAGAAAGATAGAAGGGAGGTGGATAGGAGACGAGAGAAAGCCTCACATTCAGTGATTAAGAGTGTGGGTCTGGAAATAACCATGAGCATAGCCCTGGACCAGCAAATTAGCATCACTAGGGAGCTTGTTAGAAATGCTGAACACTGGCTCCCACCAGGTCATACTGATGATAGTCAGAATCACCGAGTGTGGAGTCTGGGAATCTGTAGTACATGCACCAGGTGAGTCTTATGTACGCTAAAGACTCAAGCACTGGTGCCTGGGCTGAGACAGCCTGGGCTCCATCACTTTTTGGCATGTGACCTTGAGCAAGCTACGTAACCTCTCCAGGTCTGCTTAGTAAACTAGGCACAATGGTAGTGCCTGCTTCATGGGGTTGTTGGGTAGCGAGGATTACATAACATAATGTATGTAAAACACTTTAATTGGGATCTGATACATAATTAGCCCTCATTAAAGTGAGCATAAAAAACACAGACTATCTCTTCTCACACCCTAAACTTCACTTCCACCCAAGGCTCATGTTTTCAACTACCTCCCAAGGTTAACTCTTGGCCACAGTCCACTCTAGCTCACAAGAAACTCTTGAACCCGCCTAAGCCATTCATGGCCCATTCATTCACGATCACAGCGGTCCAAAGTCATTGTTCTTCAGTCCCACATGAAAACCCTGTTTCCTTCAGCAGCCCAGCAATCAGCTGTGGCTTCTGCCAGTCTGGAGATGGGAGGTGGGAGCTGGGCCCCTAATACCCATTCCCAAGCATACAGAGAATCACCTAAAGTCTGGAGGTGCCTTGTGGAAACAGTGGGCTTGAACTCACGTCTTATCTTAGATTTGCTGCCTAATAAATGTTTGCTGAGGAAATAAATGACTATCACCTGATTTGGACAATATAGCCACAGGTTATGGTGGCAGGAGAGTGGACTGGGTTTCTTCCCTCAGCTGACTGCAGAGATGTTTTCAGGGCTCGCTGATGCATGGAGAGGTGTAGGGCAGCTTGGCTCACTGAGGCATCCTGCCAGCTTCACAGGTGTGCCAAACAAGCTCCTTCCCAGATAAAAACCATCACATTCTTAACACAATTTTTTAAAAGAACTTTGAGTCATTCCTAAGAAATTCATTGCAGAAAAACAAAGAAAGGTTCCTAAGAAATGCATTGCAGAAAAACAAAGAAAGGTTAATATAGCCATGGATTCATTTGGTCTATTGTTAGAGAAAGTGAAAGTCAAATCTTAAGAAAATCTTAAGACTAATGAGCCTGTGATCACGAATGCTGAGGGGGGGGGTGTGTGTGTGTGTGTAAATAAAGGGAAGCAGCCAAGAGAGAAAACTACAGATGCTAACAATATAGGGGAAATATACAGGGTGCAGCAAATGTGGGTTTACAGTGGTTCATATGGAATATAAGACAATATGTAATTAATAAATAATAATAGAATAAACTCCATTCACATACCTACCCATATACGTATGTGCACACACACATAGTGATATGCAAAAAAAGATCTGAGACTTTTTTTCTTTCCTTTTTTTCCATCCTGCCAAGACCAAGCAGTGCTCCACACCAATATTCCTCCAAGATCTGTGGTAAAGGACAAGTGTTGGCTCTTTGCATTTTGCTTTTGCGTTTCTTATCTGTCATGGACCAATACTGCAACTGCTACCAAATGAACCCTTTTAAACACTGAATAAAATAAAAACACATAAAGTACATGGCACTGTCCTTGCAGAGAAATCTTCTCCCAAGGTTTCACCAAGGAAAAGAATTAGGCATGTAAGAGCCACTTCTAAACACCAAGGCTATTAAGCAAGCAAAGGGTATGGGGCAGTCGTCCAAAGTTGTGGATGACAGTGGTCTCAGAGGTAGACAGTCCCCCAGCCCTCTGCCCCTGCCAGGCTGTCCAGCATTCTGGGAATAGGCTGCTGCTCTCACTAACGAAGGTGCAAGGTGCATGCTGGATCCCACCACAGCTCAGCAGAAGCATCACAAAGGCAAGCCCCCTACTTTTTCCCACTTGCCCTTTTTTCTGGTTGAACATATCATAGGGATCACATGGGCCCAGTGTGGACACAGATTGGGCAAGCTGAGTTTGCATATTTGTTATTTATATTCTCTTTTAATTATACTTACGTCTTTTTAAATTATACTTATATCTCTAATCTTGTGCAAACAGCACTCACGGGAAGCAAGGACTAAGGAAAGTGGGCTTGCAGTGAAGTGTGAATGCCTAGAGTGTCCAGGGCACGGTGACCCGAGGAGACAAGCGCTGCCTGGGCACCTCATGGTGGCCATATTAACAGAAGAGGGACTCTGAAATCATTCTGACTCCGTAATTATTGACAGTGCTTAATCACTGATTTAGAGCTGGGTGGGGGGAGGGGGGAACTAACCTAATACTCCAGCTCTCGTTATTACCAGAGAAATCTTTTCCTCCTCTGATGCCCTGACATTTCTTCTTGCTGCCATCTGTGGTGCCGCTCATTAGCCTGCACCTCTGCTTCCACCCTCCGCAGCATCACTGCATTCCTCCTGCCCACCACACTCCACGCCTGCCCTTCCTTTGGGGGCTTACTGTCTCTGTTTATGGCTGGGGGCTTTTTGTCTGCTGGCTCTTCTTCTCCCAAGTAAGTCTATTAAAAAGTATAACCTGTGAATAAAAAGTAAATAAATATGGGAGTAGTGAAAATAACGTGATATCTTTGAGAAGTCTCTCTTGATTCAATGAGATAACTCAGGCTCCGCAGAACAGTAATGTTCCATTCTGAGCCCACGGAGGTATAAATATATTTTATAAAACTGTCCTTTGCTGAGAACCATAAGCTTTATTCATTAGCTTGACCCTTGTTGGCTATAACAATGTTGGAGAATCCCCTCACCTTGTAGGCAATTCATTCCCTCCAAGCTTCGATCTTGAAGCGCTTTCTGCCAGGGTGCCCTGGCGGCTGCTGGGCTCTCGGTGCACACACCCCGTGCAGCACCCTCAGACAGCATCCTCTCTGCTTACAAGCACAGCCAGCCAAGCCAGGCAGAGCTAGGTTCAAGTTCTGGGTTTACCACTTGGCAGCTGCACAACTTTGGCCAGGTTACTCAGAGTCATGGAGACTTAGTTTAGTCATCTATAAACTGGAAATAATGATAGCACCCATCCCAGAGGGTTTTGCAAAGATTAAATGAGACAGTGTGAATAAAGCAGTTAGAATAGTACCTCGGACATAGTAGACACTGAATAAAAGTTAGCTATTATTGTCTTCTGTCCTTGTCTGTAGGATCCAGACCATGCACTTTAATGGGTAACAAGCCACAGTGAAAGAAATTGAGCTTAAGAATAAAGTGTAAATGCATATTATAGCTGGTTACTGCAAACCTGCTCAATCACTCAGCACATGGTTATTCAGGGCCTACTTAGTGCTGGTTACTATGTTATGTTAATAAGCAGAATTTCCTAATGAGCTGACAACATATTGGAAGAAGAAGACTCATAAAAACAAAATAACAATTCTTATAACAATTCTTGGGTTTCTTTTGTTAGCAAAACAAAGATCTGAGGGTATGTACTGATGCTATATCCCATCCTTGGGAAACCTGATGGCTTGTAAAAACCTTCCTGAAGGAATGGCACCTGAGTTCTAGCTCACATCTGAGGCAGCTTTGAGGACAAGTGCAAGAAGGGTGAGGAAGGGGGCATGGCTTCCCTGGGGCCTGGACTAAAAAGGCACCTCCAAGCCCAAAAGGTCCAGTGCCAAGGAATGTCTGTTAACAGCAGTTGCTATGGCAGAGCCACTGACAACTAACACATCCAGAAAGGAGACCAACAGGACACAGCCAAATCCCTCCTGTACATTAACTTCTCATTGCATCTTTCTGCAGGGGATGTGCAGCCACAGCAGTGCCTGGGCCACTGCTTTCCTTTCCATGGTTGTTTATAAAACTGAAGAAGAAAAAAAGCAGCATCAGTCTCAGATTCACCTTCTCCTCTTCAGTCTGAAGGATTGGAACACCTAGTCTGTCCTTTCCAAGAAAAAGGTTCTCTTGAACAAAGAGCATCTGTGACCAAGCAGCAGACGTAGATGTTACTGGTACAGGATAAAGAAGACTGTCACAGCCTTGGTGGGAGCTGTTTCCTTGCTTTCTTTTCTTTCTTTTATTTTTGGGTTGCTGTTTTTAATGCCTTTTAAAAAGGCAGTGGAAAAGGCTCTCCTTGAGAGAACATTTCTGGTTCGAGGGAGGGTTAAATAAACAAATGATAACAACACCAATCAGCCCCCTTTGCTTACAGCCTGCAGAGTCAATCTGCCTCCTGGCTGTGGAGCTACCAACCAGCAAAGGCAAACTAATTAGACACAGACAAACACTTAGGCAATCACACCTTGTGAATGTAAGCGTCTTCCTGTCATTTGGCAAGTCTCTCAGCTGCCTCTGAGCGTGAGACAACAAATCCCCTGCAAACAAGTTCCTCGCTCTCCCGTTAGTGAGACCTAACGGATCACAATGGCTGGAGGTGAAAGGTGGCAGTCTCGTCAGGTAATGACATCTCTCCAACAGCCCATATTAAAGCAGCCGCACTTGTTTAGACTAGCCTATTTGCACCTACCTACAGAGGGCCTTTTTAATGTAATTATTAGCCTCTGCCGCCCTGCTTAGGATTTGAAAATATCGTTCATTTTCATCTTGCTGCAGCCACCGCTGCTACCTTCTATTCAGCCTCAGTCACCTCATCTTCCCACAACTAAGTGCAGAAACAGGCATGAGCTAGAAGAGCTGAATTAACAAGAACAAGTTGGCAGGTGAGCTATGTGACAAAAAAAAAAAAAACTACAGAGATTTGACAATATATTCTAATCACTACCTGTCTGTGGAAATCTTTTTTTAAAAAAATCTAAATGGCTTTTCTTAGAGAGACGAGAAAGCTATTGCGATAATCGACCAAACCCGGATATGTAAAAGCAAAGAGCTTGCAGTGTAATAATAGTGTGCTGCCAATAAACAACTGTATGTTGCTTTAAAAAACAACAGGAAGTGCCTAGAATCTATTGACAAGCAGGTCGGGAGTTCTGATAACTGCTCATCATAGTGCAGAATTTGGCCTCTGACATTCTAAAGAGCTGGAAGGGATGGTCCCACCTGACCTCACTATGTATTATACAAACAAATGCATCACCATGTAAAAGTTTGCCTGATGCGTTACAGAGTTCCAGGTCTAAGACCAGAATGTGTAAGTCCCCCAAATGGCTTTTATCTCTGCTAATACGTACCCAGGTCATATTTGGGCAGAGCAATGAGGCTAAGTTGCACCAACCCACTATTAATTGTTAAATATCAATTATTAATTGTTGTTTGCAGCTTCATTTACTTCGGAATGATGCAGTTAACTTTCCGTCAAGAGGGTTTTTGGTCTTTCTTCTCATACCTTGGTGGTGCTCGCACTGTCTGCAGATTATTGTGTCTGCTTATTAATGGTTATAAACACTAACACACACTATCTGAGACTGTTATTAAGGAGAAAATTTGGTATAAAAGAATGCCCATCTTCCTTTATTTTTCCGTTTGTCTCTCTCTTTACCTTTATCTTCTTTCCTGGCTGCTCCCCAATGGAAGAGGCAGGTTTTATAGAAGCCATTTTCCAGGAGAGTAATCAAGGCCACAGAAACTCTGGAAAAATGGAATAGTCTAAGATAAATCTCCAGGAGAGAGAGAGAGAGGGAGAGATAGATAGATAGATAGATAGATAGATAGATAGATAGATACCACTTGTAAAGACAGTGGCTAGAAGAGAGCATTTATTCCACATTCGTTAAACTACCACTTTGTGCTAGGGATTGTATGGCTAATTGGGGTAAGAAGAAAATGGGAATGCTTCAGTTTACTGAGAAAGAGGCTTCTGGTCAAGATGGCAGAGTAGGTAAACACCATTTTCACCTCCTCCCACAAGCACATAAAAATTATAACTAAACTACAAAACAACCATCATTGAGAACTGCCTGAAGTCTAACTGAACAGAAGTCCTATGACTAAGAATATACAGAAGAAGCCACACTGAGTCTCATAGGAGGGGCAGAGACACTGAATGGTCCCACACCCACATGGGGCAGTTAAAAATCAGGAGGGATATCTCAGATGCAGAGGTGCCCCTTAGGAGTGAGGAGACCCAGCCCCAATGCAGGCTTCCCAGCCCAGAGTTCCAGTGCCAGGAAGAAAAGTCCCCATAATTTCTGGCTGTAAAAAGCAGCGGGAATTATGGCTGAGTGAGACAGAGGTTTTCTGGAGTCCCAGGTGGTCCTCTTAAAGAGCCCAGGCATGGACTTACTCGCTGATGAACTCACTTACTCTGAGCTCTGGTGCTGGTGTAGCAGCTCAAAAGGTACCAGGGATATACTGGGAGGAACTGAACTATCTGTCTTCAGGGTGAGGTCTGGAGAAAGAGCTTTCTTTGTTCTTTTCTTTTTTCTTTTTTTTTTAGATTTTTTAAAATTTATTTATTTTTAGAGAGAGGAAAGGGAGGGAGAAAGAGGGGAGAGAAACATCAATGTGTTGTTGCCTCTCACATGCCCCCAGCATGCCTGTCTACAACCCAGGCATGTGCCCTCATTGGGAAAGAAACCAGTGACTCTTTGGGTCAGAGGTTGGTACTCAATCCACAGAGCCACACCAGCCAGGAGAGACAGATTTCTTTCAGAAAAAAGTACAGGCAGAGGTCATTGTTCCTTTACAGAACCCTCCTCAGCAGGTACAGGCAGACACCATATCTGAGACCCCATCCAACCTGCCCAGTGGTATTTGCCCCACCCTAGTGATTCTGTGAGACCCCATCCCACCCAGCGTATGGGAACACCCAAACTGCCTTCGCTGACTTTTCCATAAAAAAATGCCTATTTTGGCTCATGCTGAAGACCTTCCTAAAATCTCTCAAATGTTTACAAACAACAAACAAACAGCATCTAGTCTCAGCATACCCCATACCTCTTGCAAAACAGCCGCAAGCCTGACACAAGTGGTAACTGGCCTGAGTTCACAGTTTAGCCTCTCCAGTGCACCTCCACTCCCAGCACAAGTGGCCACCATCTGCAGATCACTTTGTAGCTCATACCAGGCGGCCCCAGCCAGGGCACAGGCAGTGGCTGGCCTTGGCCTGCACCTCACAAGAGACCCCAGAACCAACACACCTGGTGGCCAGCTTCAGTCTACACCAGAGCACCACCCATCCCCTCCACAAATGACACACTTAAAGGACAGACTCAGCAGGAACCAGAGCCCCAGCAAAGCATAAAGCAAATCTCACTCCGTAGGGTCAGCCCCTGCACAACCGCTCCTCCACTGCAGTCATGGCCCACCAGGCTGAGAGTCAGTCTCTCCCACTGACTTGCCAACAGCAGTCAAGGCTCAACTACAACAGGAGGGCGCACACAACCCACACAAGAGACACACCTGGAGCACTCAGTTCAGGTGACCAGGAAGGCTGTGTCCCTGGACCCCACAAGATAATTAATACATTAGGCCACTCTAGCAAGACTGGATGAAGCAGTCTACCTAACACAGAGTAACAAACACAGGGAGGCAGTCAAAATGAGGAGACAAAGAAACATGTCCCAAATAGAAGAATAGAACAACTACAGAAAAAGGACTAAACAAAATGGAGAGAAGCAAGCTACTAGATGCAGAGTTCAAAACACTGGTTGTAAGGATGTTCAGTGATCTCAGTAAGAACCTGAACAAGGAGATAGGAATCATAAAAATGGATATAGGAAACATTAAGAAGAGCCAGTCAGAAATGAAGAATACAGTAATTGAAATGAAGAATACAATACAGGGAATCAATAGTAGATTACATAAAGCAGAGAGCTGAATCAGTGATTTGTAAAATAACATGGCACAAAACAACCAATCAGACCAGCAAAAAAGAAAAGAATCCAAAAATACGAGGGTAGTGTAAAGAGCCTCTACAACATCAAGGGTAACAACATTCACATCATAAGGGTACCAGAAGGAGAAGAGAGAGAGAGAGCAAGAAATTGAAAACTTATTTGAAAAAATTATGGACAACTTCCCTCACCTGGCAAAGTAAATACACATACAAGCCCAGAAAGCACAGAAAGTCCTGAACAAGGTGAATCCAAAAAGACCCTCACCAAGACACACCATAATTAAAATGCAAAAGATTAAAGATAAAGAGGGACTCTTTACTTACTTCACTTATATATGGGACCTAAAAAACAAAATAAATGAACAAACAAAACAGAAACAAACCCATAGATACACAGAACATTTTTATTGTAGCCAGGTGGGAGGGCGTTGGGAGGCTAGGTGAAAAATGAGAAAGGATTAAGAAGTACAAATTGGTAGTTACAAAATAGTCATGGGGATGTAAAGTACAGTATAGGGAATATAGTCAATAATATTATAATGAGCATGTGTGGGGTGAGAAGGGTACTAGATTTATTGGGGCAATCACTTCATAAGTTATATCTAATTACCATGTTGTACACCAGAACATAATATTGTATGTCAACTCTAATTGAAAAATAAAAAATTATTAAAAATCTACTAAGAAAGACAGGACTGATAGCAATCAGTTAATTAATTAGTCCTCTTAATTAATTTAGGGGATTCCATCCTTAGCCTTCTGATTCCAAACCAGATGCCTAGCAGGGCATCGCCACACTATCCGCACGGGAGTTAGAATTACCAGCAAGGGACTGCTGCTCAAAACTGAAAATGAGGACAAAAATTCAAATTCAAAACAGCAGATGACAGGAGGTTAGAGAGACATGACATCGTTTTTTCTAGTAAGAGGCAATTTTAACAAATATACTGAGAGAGAAAAGTAAAAGAAGTGAAGTCAGAGTATTGTTCTGCTCTCTCTGGCTCTCTTTTTAAAACAGGGGACAGAGGACAACTGCTTCAAGGTGGTGCACAAAGCAGCACCTGCAATACCCACCCAGCCCTCAAGTCCTGATAAAAATAATCAAGGAGGTTCACCAAAGGACAGACATTAGTAACAGCTTTGGAAGCTCAGCATGATGAGTAATCATAGGTCGCAGTCATGCGGAAGGTTGCACTAACTGCAAATATAGACAGAAATAGGTGGAAATACACATTCTCAGAATACACACACCCCATATTCAGAATCCAAATAATATAGAGGAATCTGAAAGTGACAGAAAAGACTTTGATCCCAGGGTTGGTTCACCACACCCAGATGTAAAGTACACTAACCCATAAAGGAAGAGGCCACCCCTCAGCTGCCCTGGAACTGTCTTCCGAACTGTCCCAGAAGCTCTTGCCTTTGCACAACTATTCAAAATGCAGCAGCATGGGGGGTTCAGGGTGAGTGGCATCACCTTGCATCTTGAGATAGAGGGCCTCCTGCTGAATATGTATTATAAGCAAGGGAGGATTCAGGAATTGTTGCAGAGAAGGGCACTGCCTCCTCCTCACCCTCCAGCATAGTCAAAGACTGTATGTGTTACCCAAGTTATTTGAATCGCTCATTGGAAAACCCCATCACAGGGGACAGAGACCACCAGCCACCAGGGCCTCAAAAATTCAGGAAACCACGGATTGGAGAAAGAGATGTTCATCTGATAATACTATTTATACTTTAATACATATTGGTCCTCATCGTGCACCAGGGAGAAAGTCCCCAACATTCTAGAATGAGCCAAGGTCAGGGACATGGAAGCAATACTGAAGGCAGGATCTTGTACAGGCAGAGAAAGTGTCAGCCTTGATTCACTCACTAATTATTCTGAGGATGCTGCCACTCTACCCTACCCAGAAGTTCAGGCTGTTGCCCCAAGTTCACCTGGCCTTTGCTAGCATCAGACAATCAACCAAAGGGCAGCCTGGCCTCAGAGACACTTTCAGAGTAAGTCCCAAAGCCTGCTTGGGTCAGTCCCAGTCAGCTCTTTGTCTACACTAACTCTGAATTTACAGCTCTGAGTAGAGACACAGCTAAAGCATTTGATGAGGGCAGAAAACAATTATGTTCATTGCATATTGCTTCAGAAAGCAAGAAAGTGCAGTATCTGTTAGAAATATTTCCATCAAAAAGCCACTCAAAGGTGTCAATAGGAGAGGTTATAAACCCAACCGCATTTACCTTCAGGGCCCAGGTGCATAACTTAGCTACAGGTCCAGTAGGTGGTACAGTCATAAGAAGTGGTATGAGCTGTTGAAAGTTCTCCAGGAGCATCTACAATCAGATTTGGGCCTCTGTCCTACCAGTTTCTGTCCCATGGTTTAAAGGGTTAACCTTGACTATCTCTAAAACACAGGTATTTGAAATGATAGATGACCAGATGCTACAGTTTGGCCAGATTCTAACCATAAAAAACATGCTAGGAACAGATGCCAGGGTCCTCCTTATATTTTTAACTTCCCCTTCTGAATAAGAACAGTAGGAAATACCTGTGGTAACTGCTTGACCCAATTGATGCTATGATTTCAGCAGGAAAAGGTGGTCTCAACTGGGGAGTAAAATGGAATTGTGCAGTATCCAGGGCTCCATATGGCCCATCAGTCAGGAGTAACATTACAGTACATCAAACGCATTACCTTCTCTCAACGAGCTGGCTGGGGGCCTTCTCATTCCATCTCACCACCTGTCCCCCTTTCCTTCTCTGTCACAAAGCCTCCTTCCTCTCTTGATATTGCACTAGGGCTGGCTCTTGCCAATCACAATGGAGGTGGGGGAGGTGTTGAGATATCAGGGACTGCTGGCCTGACCAATGTGTGTCATCTCTTAGCTCTTTCTGGAAAAAAGTCAGCTGTCCCTCTGGGAGAGGATCTAAGCATGTCACTAGTTCAGAACCCAAAGCTCAGTGAGTTTTCATTCTTTAAAGGGCCATGAAGCTGCACAAGTTTGGGGAAAGCCAAGCCCATAAATGTGTAAGCAGGGTTTCTCGGACCCCCAGGCTCAATGGGACCATTTGCAGTGCAAAACAAGGTGTACTGCATGTGGCTCATGTCCAGGCAGAAATAATATTTTTTAAAGATTTTATTTATTTTATCTTTAGAGGGGAAAGGAAGGAGAGAGGGAGAGAAATATCAATGTGTGGTTGCCTCTCGTGTGTCCCCTGCTGGGAACTGGCTGCAACCCAGGCACATGTCCTGACTGGGAATCGAATAGCAATCCCTTGGTTCTCAGGCCCACACTCAATCCACTGAGCTACACCAGCCAGGGCTGGGCAGAAATATTTTGCACATGCTTGTGAATTTATGTTTCGAGGGCAGAGAAATCCTTTTTATTAAAGAGCAACTCAAGAATGAGAAGCTGAGTGTGGACAAAAAAGACAAAAAACCCACCTCCTTCTAGCTCTGCCTAGATTCAGAACAGCTTTCTGCAGCACTATCTTGAATGTCCAAACTGGAGACAGTCATGTTCTGCTTTTAGATCGTGACCCCTCCCTCATTTACATTCATTATTTCTTCCCAGTGGAGCTCTCTGAATAAACCTGTCACTCCCTGAGCCAGCCTTTCCCTAGCAGCACAGTGATGCCCACCTCCGTTTGCAGAGAGACAGGGCAGAGTTCTTCGAGGTGAACAGCACTCAGGATTGTCAGTTCCTGCTTTGAATTGAAGAATGGAAGTACCTTTGTGTCTGAGATAGGTCAGCATAGGGAGAAGACAAATTCTAACCACAATTGCCTTTATGCTCTTAAAGAATCTACCTCCTATTAAACATGCACAGCACAGTTGGAGATCCATACAGTAAGTGCTCAACAAATATCGCTGATTGATCAATTGATCAAGTCTCTTCTCTCAGCTCTTGTCCATGTCTTGGCTTGCTACTACCCAAGAACACCCTACTCCAGAAAGGTAAATTCATACCAAGAAGAAGAAACAGCTACGCAGCAAGAAGCCAGTGGAAGGCATGACTTGGGAATAGCTAGAGACCCTTGAAAACCCAATTTCATTTTTATTCAGTAATTTCACTTTTTTAAAGATGAATTATTATTGATATAGAAAGAGAAGTTCAACTTACTCTGAATTTACCTACTTTTCCTCCTGGCTGGGGGTGTGAGAGCTTCCTAAACATGCAGGTGTCGGAGTTTCACATTCCATGGTTTTAAACTTCCATTGCCAGCCCTTGGTCATCACTAATTAAGGGCTGCATTCAGTGGTATTATCAGTTCACCCTTCTGTTTCCAGATTCATGTGGTCCTTAGGAATTGGGGCATTGGACTGTAGTATATGGTGGCAATAGGGAAAATAGAAACCTAACTATTAACAAGATATGGTTAGGGCTGAACACTTTCACTTCAAATGCTTACATTTTCTTTTCAACTGAAATGCCCTCTTTGCCTCTCTGCCCTATATACTATTTCAAATTAGTGATATTTTAACCACCTTCCCAAACCCTTCTCAAATACATTCTCCTCCAGAGTCTTGATTCTCTCCACCAGGTGTGACTTCTTCCTCCAACCATGGTGGCAGGCTGTCTAGGATCTAATCCTGGTCCGACACATTCTTAGCTGTTGGACCTTGGGAAAGTTATTTGAACTCCATGTGCCCAATTTCCTCATCTGTAAAATGGGGATAATAAGACAACCTACTTCAAAGGGCTGTGAGAATGAAATATTCCAATTTGTAGAAAATGCTTAGAACAGTATCTGACATGTGTAAACAATTATGAAGCTAAGTGAATTACATTGACTTTAAGCAATGAACACTAATACAACTTTTATTTCTCTAAAGAAACTTACTTTACTTGTTTCTGTGAATGACATCTTGCCCTTCCAACCTCTTTTCACTTTTCTTACATGTTTAGAGAGGGCTCTTGTCTCCCCCCAACAGGAGGGTTTTAGATGAGCTCAGGGTAAGTTGGAATCCCATCTTAGAGAAAGGTGGTTGGGAGCAGGAACACTGTCTCCCAACTTATCTCTGCAGCTGGTCCATGTATGTGTATAACACATCCATACTGAAATTAAGCACATGAGGTTTACACAGTGCCTAGCATATGCTAAGCTCTGAGAACATACTTGTTGACTTTCAGCTGACATAATCTTATACCAAAGGAAGAATCCAGGTGTCTTTATATTGCTATGAAACTACATATCTTTGAAAGTACCCACATACAACTGAGAAACAAGACATAACACAAAGTCAAATTTTGCCTTCCAGTAACCTGACAAGACTGAAAAATCTGACAGCACGTTAAAACTTTTCCCAGTGAGCAGAGCTGTCATCGGTCCTTCCCCACCTTCCCAGTGACACACAAATACTGCAGCAGTTGCCAGAAACGTCGGGGACCAGAGCAAGGACAGTGCCCTGCCCATGGTTAGTCATTACTATATTTATTCTCGCTGTGATCTGCTGTCAGCTCAGTCCTCTCAGATCCATGGCTATATTGGGAGATGAGATTGCGAATCTTCATCATTTGGCTTGCAATATCTATTTTCAAAAGGTTCTCTTGTGAATGCAAGTTAAATGTAATAGTTTCTTTCTGTAATGTTCCTAGTCATTCTCAGCAGTCAGCATAAACCTTTTCTACATCCCTTTGTGCTCTATTAGAATTTTCTCTCCAAGAACTCCTTTTGTTGGTCTCTCCTTCCTGATACTCCTATTATTCTGGTACTTGGTCATTTTAAGCTGCTCTGGTTGGTCTCTAAAGAAACAAATCTAGGTTCCCAGTGTGAACATCAAGTCCTGATGGAAAGCGGAAGACACACTCAGACAAGATTCTGAAGAAGAGTAAGGAAGGGCCCGGTGATCTAATGAGGGACATGGAGGTGCCCAGGACTAGAAACATTGGGAAGGCATTGCCACCATGTCTTGAGGAGAAAGGGAGGAAAATAGTTTTGCTGGAGTTTGAGTTTGGTGAGAACTCAAGCCACAGATAAAGGGTCAGTCGGCAGGAGCTATAGTCTGGGAAGACACAGCTCTACCAGGCAGGAAGGGGGTGGGTGTCACAACCAAGGAGGCAGCTGCCTGGAGTCCAGGGCAGCAAAGAAGAGGACAGAAAATGAATCATGAATCTCACAGGTGAGGTAGGGAAGAGCAAGCAGAGAATAACCAGCGCGATGTATGTGAAAGTGCACGTTGTCCAAAGTGTATATGAAATTGTACCTAGTAACCCTGCATGCCACAGTAAAACTCCATCCACGCCACATACCTTCCGAGGAAGTCTGAGCTGCTTGTTTGACTTAACTGGTCTCTATTGGTGTCACTACAAAAAAGAGGTCATTTTAATTTCTAAAGAAGGAAAGTAGCAGAACCTTACCTGTGATTGTCCTTCTGTCAGATGTCCCTAAGATTTGTGTAACATCACTCCCTTTTAATTGTAGAAATACATTAAGAAAGGAAAATTTTTCTTCTCCAGACCATAATACCTGAAATAAAAACAGCAATTAATGGGGTATCCATAGATTGCGATTTAAAAAACTGCATTCCGATTCTAGGTGTAATGCAGTGTTCTTGACCCTGAGTCTCGTCAGTATCACCTGCAGAACCTGTATCTAGTACAGAATCCTGAGACCTGCCCAAAGAGTCTCAATTGAGAATCATTAATATAAAATTATGGACATATGATTAGGAAGCTCTACATAAAGATTTCTATCTGGACCTCTTTGATCTATCGATAAAATTCAGCATCATTCTGTGTTATATTTATTAAAGATCACCCATGTTAGTACCAAGACAATTTTGTATTTGGAAACATATATTCAGAAAAAATAGAAATTAATTTTCACATAATTTTATGCCCTTAAAAAGTAAATTCAATTCAAATTGAGGCTTTTCACAGACAAAAGCAAACCTAAGTTGTAGCTTAGGGGTGTGGGGTTGTGGTTTTTCTGAAAATTAAAGTGAACAAACTAAAACTTTCCTATATGGATTCCCAGCTGAGCTCGTATCCCTCTAGAGAATAACCAGCACAATTTGTGTGACAGTACAAAGCCTCTTATCCTTAGTCTCTCCAATAGGCAATCTTGCCATCCACCAAGTTTGTAAAGGATTCTGCTCATACCTCCTGTCTGCTCATTTGTTTGCTTGTTCACTTTAGCATGTTTCATCTTCCAGATTTTTAAAAGACATTTATTTCTGTTCATGTTGTATGCAAACATTTTGAGGTCAGAATTTGTGTCTTGTTCATTTTGACATCATCACCCACAGTGCTGGTCCATGGTAAGTGGTCACTGTTTGTTTGTTGAATTAATATATTACTTTAAAGACAAGTGTATTTCTTTGTGGAAAATGTGCCTGCTACTAATGATGTTTTTTATTGACATATACCTTTCCCAATAAGACCAGCATTTAATGCTATTCCCAACTATTCTACTCCAGGACCAGACAAAGAAGAAATTCTAGGTCTCAGATCCAAAGATACCATGTTCAATTTGAACACTGAAGGCACCTAGAGGGTTTCACATCAGAACTTCAGAAAACACTCATTTTCAAACAAGTGTTTATATCTCTTCTTAAATTTCATGCAATCTCTTGATGTTCTATTATTATTGAGTCTCTGTACAGGTCTCTGATGAATTACAAGTATTCCTCATTTACTTTTAATCTAAGTAATTTTGAATAAAAGTTTAAAGTCACCTACAGAATGAAAAATATTGATTTTTTTAAAAAAAGAACTGCAGATAATATTTGCTAGCCAGGAACTTCCATAAAAGATGTTTCTGAAAATACCACCCTTGAAATCATGAACCTGATGGAAAAAGACCGGAACTGATGAATTTTAATGCAACTAGGCAAAAACCCAAGGCCTGTCGCACCAGCTGGTCACTCTTGCTTCAGCCTTTAAAAGTGGCCTTTTTTGTGGCTAACAACAGAAATGTCGGTCAATCAGGCACAGCTGTAGGTCTGGGCTTGAAGCCCACTCTCAACCTTTCCCCTCCCTTTCGTTCCCCCAGGCTAGGACAGAATGAAAGGGTCAGGATTGGCAGTAGGCACAGAGAAAGGGAAAACCAAGGTGCTTAAATCCAGATGAAAGATTGATTGCTGCAGCATCTCAGGCCTTAGCCCATTAGGTAAAGTTTAACCTCTGCAAAGCAGGTCACTTGGCAAAAATGGATGGAAAATACAAGCTTCAGGTTGAAAGACTGGGAGGAGGCAAGGAAGCTGCTCTGCTGCATATGGTGTTCCATTAATAGGTATCACACTCCATAATGGGAACATTTTTATACAAATGTGTTCTTTGGAATCCAGCCAAGAGCGGGGCACCCTAGTGAAATCACAACGCACAGCTAATGAGCTATTTTTGGTGAATTTGGCACTAGAGACTAATAGAACCAATTTGTCCCCAAAATGTTAAATCATTTAGCGCTTCTTTGGAGGTGCTAAGTGCATCTAGAACTTTTGGGGGCTGTCAATAAAAATTAGATACTACTCAAAAGCCATCAGTCTTGGCTTGCAATCCTTTATCCCCAGATTTGAAGGCTGCTGGGCAACCAAGGAGGCTGTGAGCCAAGCCTGCTGGCTGTGGGGAGGCTGTGGGGAAGCTGCGGGAAACTGCAGGAAGCAAGTGGTCGGACTGAGCCACAAATGCACTCCCCGGACTAATGAGAGAGTAAAGAGACGTGAGCACTCTTTACCAGTCATGCTGTCAACCCAAGGCTCTGCAGTAATCGCTGGGATCACCTCCGCACTCCTCCCCACACTAACTTCCTTCTGCCTCTGCCATTCTTCCAGGCCCACAGTCTTAGGATTCGGCCTCCTCCCTCACATTCCCTCCCCATTTTCCCTTGTACTTCTTCTGAATTCCTTCTATATCAGCCCTCAGTCCCATTCCTCAATTTCTAAAATTGTTGACTCCCTTCCACCAGCCTGCCTCACTTCCAGCCATCTTACATACTGATAGGAGATGAATCTTCATTAACTAACATTCTCAAAAAGTGACTCACCTATTAGAAACTTTCAATGGCTCCCCAGTACCTACCACATCAAGTCTGAAACTCAGCCATCCAACTGGCAACGCTCTTTATACATGACCTCATTCAACCAAAATAGCCTTATTTTCCACTAGTTATTCTACCCTGCCTGGCTCCAGAGAATCATGAGCCATCGTTGAATAAATAAAACCCAGCTACTGCTCACCCTGGAGCCCACTACAAAGAATGGGCAAGTTACACAGAGATGCCAGTGTGAGAAACAGTAAAACCAAAAGTAAAACATGCAGTTTAAAGCATCTGCCCTTGTGAACCACATTTTACAGGCTAAAAAATACCGTTCATTTTCTTGGCCTGTGAACCACTCACCCCACTTTCACAAAAAGCCCCTCTCCCCATAAAGCCAAATTTGATGCTAATCTATCAAACTATTTTTATGTTGCATTATCACATAAAAGCAATTCTATTGAGATGGCATGGCTGATTGCCCGACGTGTTCCCACTCTCATCAGTCTGGCTCCGTGCTCCATGGACACCTGCACGCATGCTGTCCCTGAGCCTTCGCATCTGCTTCGCTCCTCTTGACTTGCTTTCTCCTCTCCACTCCAGCCATCTAAATCCTATTCTGTAAGGCTTAGTCCTAGCTCCACCCCCTCAGAAGTGCTGCCCTAAATACCCTGGTGCTCCAGGATTTTGTTCTTGAAGACAGTATGTACAACACTACTTACTATTAAAGGTTAATATTTTCTCTAGTACTGGTTGCTGACCATTTCTGGAGGTCATTCTTGCTTCCTCAAGGAGAAGAGTCATAATTTAAACTTAAGTAACCATAATGCTATAGTCACCACAGGAGCCAAGTAAATGCAATTTGATTGGTCGATTCATTCATGCTTTAATTCTATCCCTATAGTATCTAAAATAGTGCTGAGCATATAGCAGGGCCTCAAAAATTTTAGTTAATCAATAGACACCTTCATGAAGCATGTTTTAGTCTACTGCAGATATCAGCTTAGAGCATACTCTAACAGGATGGCTATTATGCTAGAGAAGACTAAGCATGCTCCAAAAATCTGTTTCCCCTTTCATTACTGAGGAGCAGTTGCCCAGTCAGGCATGCCATTTCTCAGCCTCCTTGCATCTAAGTAAAGGCATAGAACTAGTGTTCACCAATGGAATGTGACCCGAGGTCATTTCTGGGCCAAGGTGACTAAAAAGTGGACATGCCTTCTCTGCCCTCTGTCCTCCCAGCTGCCACCTGGACACAGATCTCTTGAGTCTTTGGAGGATGATGGAACCAGATGTTGAAAAGAACTACATCCCTGAATCCCACATGGAGGAAACTTCCTGCCAATTGTATTGGACTATTATGTACAGGAGAAATAGACTTTTATTGGGTTCAGCTACTGAAAATCTGGGATTTGTTACAGCTAACTAATCCACTTACCTACCTCTGAATAAGTAAAATTGCCAATGAACGGAAGAGCAGTTCAAGATGAGAAGCAATTAAATTCTCATTCATTAATACATGATGAGTTATCAAACTGAAGGCTAATTGGCTTCCAGAATGTACCTCTGTACATTTAATGAGAAATTCAGGCATTTTTCACAAGTCCTAACAAAATGATTTTATTGTATATTCTAATACGCTCAAACCCATGGTTATAAGTATTATCTGAAGTTGCCCTAATCTCCTATATCCAGGACAAACCACTTTTCTGAACTAAAGAAATACACACACACACACACACACACACACACACGCACACACACAGTTCTGCTAAATATCTCCATCTGGATGTTCCATAGGCACCTCGTATTTGGGATTTCTAATACTGATCTCATCCTCCTCTCCTGCTCACCTTCATCATGTTATTCCTCCAGCTGAATTTCTTATTTAAGTTAGTGGCACCGCCACCTATCCAAATCCTGTCTACTCTTTTCCTGCTCACTGTCTCTCATACCCTTGTCTTACTCTCTTTTCCCACTGCCACTGCTGAGCCAAGGCTCTTACTTGAACTATAACCATGTCTCCCTAACTGTTCTGTCCTCTAACCCAGTGGTACCTATTGCAGGGCATCACAATCACCTGACAATCTTGTTAGAAAAAGGTGCATTCATGAGATCCAGCGCCTAGTTTCTGATTAGTGTGTCTAGACAGAGCCGGGCAAAGTAAATCTGGAATGGCTGGTTCCTGAAATATATCGTTACTACCCCCTTTTTAGTATAGTATATACACTGCCACCAAAGTTATTTTTTCCATCACACAAATCTAGTTTTGCTCACCTACACAAATTCTTCAAAGGCTATATAATAAAATAAACTTTTCTGCAAGAGCTTCAAAACCCTGTGTGAGTGGGTTTCTGTCAACTCACACTAACCTTACCACCCTCCATTCTCCACCGGACCTTTGATTTTCTAGTAATTTTGTTCATCTATCTCCCTACACCTTTGCACGTTCTCTTACCTCTGTTTGATAACCCTCTCCCAACATGCTACCTGAACAACTCCTATTCCTTCAAATCTCAGCTCCAACAGTAACTTCTGTGGACAACGGGTCTTGACTACCACAAGCAAACTCAGATCTTTCTACACTTTCTACATAGTTGACCTGTCCCTGCCACTGCAATAAGGTGCTAGGATCTTTTGTGTGTGCAGCTCTTGTCCACCGGACTATGGTCTTCCTCAGGGCAAGGACCAACTCTTTCTATCAGTGTATTCATAACACTCACGTATTTGCTCGATGAAAGAGTAAATGTTTATAGACCTAACTATAAGAGCTAAACTATACTACAATACCTTTGGAAGAACAAATAGGAGAAAAAAGTTCTTAGATGTGATAATAAAAGCATGACCCATAAAGGAAGAACTTAGTAAGTTTGTCTTCATCAAAATTAAGAACTTTGGGGTTCAAAAGATATAGTAAGAAAATAAAAAGGCAAGCCATAGACTTGGAGAAAATCCTTGCAAATTACACTTCTCATGATCTTGTATGTTGAATATACAAAGAACAGTTACAATAATAATAAAAAGACAAAGAACCAAACTTTTCAAAATGGGGAAAAGATTTGAATAGATATTTCGCCAAAGACATATGAATGACTAGTAAGCACATGAAAGGATGTTTAATATCGTTAGTCATTTTGAAAATGAAAATTAGAACATCAGTGAAATATCACATCATTCTCACTGGAAAAACTATAGTGAAAAAGGCAGACTATTAAAAGTATTGGTGTGGACATGAAGAAACTAAAATCCTCAAAACATTGCTGGTGGAAATGTAAAATGATACAGCTACTGTGGTTGTTTCTTAAAAAATAAAAATAAATTTATCATATGACCCAGCAATTTTACTCCCCAAGGGAAACAAAGACGTAATCTTCATAAGAGAAATTAAAATGCATGTGCACACAAAGACTTGTACATGGATGTTCATAGCAGCATTATTCAAAGTAGCTAAAAAGTGGAAACAATCCAACGTCCCTCAATTGGTGAGCGGATAAACAAAATTGAACCGTGGTGATGACTGCAAGTCTGTAAATTTACAGAACATTGCAATGCACACCTAAAGCAGGTAAATTTTATGATATTTCAATTATACCTCAATAAAGCTATTTTAAACAAAGAATGATATTTTATATTTGTATAGATGTAACTAATACTACTATAATGACAACATACGTTTATGTACCTGCTATGTACCAGGCACTGATCCAGGCACTTTTTTATTATATTTTATTGTTTATGCTATTACAGTTGTCCCCACTTTGCCACCATTGCCCCCTCCACCCACCCTCCATGCAATCCCCACTCCATTGTCTGTGCCCATGGGTCATGCACATATATTCTTTAGTTAATACTTCCACCTCCTTCCACCCAGTACCACCCAGCTTCTCCCCTCTGATAGCTCTCAGTCTGTTCCATGTATCTATGTTTCTGCTTCTATTTTGTTCTATGAGTTTACTTTGTTCATTAGATTCTACATATAAGTGAGATCATACAGTATTTGTCTTTCACTGACCAGCTTATCTTAGCATAATAGTTTCCAGGTCCATCCATGCTGTGGCAAAAAGTTAGAGTTTCTTCTTTTTACTGCTGTGTAGTATTCCACTGTGTAAATGTACCACAGTTTTTTTATCCATTCATCTACCGATGGGCACTTAGGCTGCTTCCAGTACTTGGCTATTGTAAATAATGTTGCTATGAACATAGAGGTGTACATATTCTTTAGAATTGGCATTATGGGGTCCTTAGGATATATTCCCAGAAGTGGGAATCACTGGGTCAAAAGGCAGTTCCATTTTCAGTTTTCTGAGGAAATTTCCATACTGTTTTCCATAGTGGCTGCACCAGTCTGCATTCCCATCAACAATGTACTAGGGTTCCCGTTTCTCCACAGCCTCATCACACTTGTTTCTTGATTTGTTGATGGTAGCCATTCTAACAAGTGTGAGGTGTTATCTCATTGTGGTTTTAATTTGCATCTCTCTGATGGTTAGTGATGTTGAACATTTTTTCATATGTCTATTGGCCATCAGTGTGCCTCATTGGAGAAGTGTCTGTTCAGGTCTTTTGCCCATGTTTTAATGGGATTATTTGTCTTCCTCATGTTGTGTTGTATAAGTTCTTTATATATTTTGAAAATTAAACCCTTACCAGATGTATCATTGGCAAATATACAGTTCTCCTATATGGAGAGTTCCCTTTTCATTTTGATGCTGGTTTCTTGGCTGGATAACGATCCAGGCATTTTACACGTGTTCACTATGTCATCGCTGACCCTCACAACAACACTGTCAGAGGTGCTATTGCCACCCCTATCTCATAGATGAGAAACTGAGGCACAGATTGTTAACTTGTCCAGTGTCACATGCCTAAGAAATGGTGGATCTGCACACATTGGGAGGGAATAAAATTGTCAAATCACTGCAATTTTATATCACAAAGATGTTCCCTTTTATTCAAATAATTATGAGAACTAAGCAATGTTTGGATTATTTATCCTTTTCCCCTTAGTAACAAGCTAAGAATAAAAAATCTAGTCTGAAATTATATAAAAAGCCTATAAAGTATCATGAGATTCTTCTTTCCAGTCATATTCACTGGGTAAAACTAACATTTTTGGTAAAACATTACCATGAAAGGCAAGACTTTACATCATTGCTGTCCACCATATGCTCTCAAATGCAAGCTTTGTTTATCTTCGCTGTGTTCTAGTTTGTGTATCCACATGAACAGGGAGGGCAGTAAATTTGCCAAAGACCCAGATTAGCTAACGTGAAGCTGCCCGCTCCCTTCCACGAAAACCACCCTCACACAGCCGGACCCAGATCTGTGACCATGACTCCGGAGAGTCCTCTGCACAGTCCTACCCTCGTTTTCCAACTTGCCATCTGCCTGTTCCTTTCTAGGGCTGTGTGTGATGGTATGGAAAATACCCAGGAAAGCCCCACTTTACCTTCTTTATGAGAAATGAAAATTGTATTTAAGAAATTTATGGTGAAGTCTAGGCCCAACTGCAATATAAATAACACTCTGGAAATGGACGAGAACATTCAAGCCACAGGAAACATGTGATTTTCTGTGACTAACAGTAAACTCAGGCTTGTGTCGGGCTGTATTGCACATTATCAAATCACTGCATGATCCACCCAAGTTACCTGGGTGACATCACCCTGAGTAGAGAGAGAGAGCCTCACCATAAAACAAACTGAGACAGACCTTTGATTCTGCTGAGGGCCACCTTACCCAAATCTAGAGTTTACTGAAATGTTTAAATTCTGAAATTACTGACGATAACTTGTATAAACCAAAAATAAGACTTCTTTCTCTCCTCCACCCTCTTTTTTTCTCATCCTTCCCTTCAAATTGCATGTTATTAGCTATTTTTTAGCTAAGGTTGAATCTATGATTTCATTTCTTCATTACAAATCTTAAAACTATCACAATGAACAAAAAAAATGAAACTTGACTTGCTAATGTTTAACTCTCGATGCAGCCTTTCTAAAAACATATTTGGTTCTCTGAAACAGTTTCTTAGAACGGTGCTTCATTTTTCATCGGTTGCCATTCTGTTTGTTCTCGGCCTCTGCATTCCTTTTCGATTTCTGCAGGTTAGCAAGTGCTGCATCATCGGCTTTTGAAATGTGTCTTTAGGCATGCTTTTGTTTGACAAGGAATGCCAAGGCTGAGCTGACAAAGTCTGTTTGAAAATCTTTTTCCAGGTATACAAGATCAGTGAGCCTGTTCAATGTATACTGTGATTAAAATTTTTCTTCAGATATTTATATCAACATTTCAGTTTTAGGGAGAGATGCTTTGTGAGCCTACCTGTCAGAGAGAAACTTATCAAGGGTAAGGATCTCTATCATCTATATATTCAAATGCAGAAATAGGTTGTGATAGAGTTGACATCCTCCCTCGCCCCTCCTCCCCAACTCCTAACAAAAGAGAAGGCAGATTCTGCTGCGCTTGCAGCCCCCACTCCTCCCACAGCTGGAACGAACACCTCCTTAGGCATCTGGCCCTCCGTGATGGGATTTCAGGATTTAACTCGGAAGGACTTTGGAGGCTCACATCATCAGAGTTTATTCCCTGCACACTCTCCTTTTAAGGATAGAAGAAACAGGGCAGCAATGTGAAAAAATACTGCTACTGAGGAAAAACTGGCCTCTACAAAACTTTATATTAAGAATGCAACCTGCCAATGGGAGTTTAAATATCTTTTTTTTTTTATCTAAGAGCTTCAGTATTCAATTCTGTTCAGCAAATATTTATTTTATCCTCAGATATATTTTAAAGTGCAGTACATTTTTACCTAAGATCTTACAAAGCTAGAATGTATAATTTCAAGATAAAAACCTACTTTAAAAAGCTACTTCTCTTTAGAAAGTAATGCTTAGCCCGTTCCAGGAAGGGGATGTCACTCTAAGACTCCAGCAGTAAGGCAGGCCTACACTAATTTGCTGTAAGAAGAGACAATAAAAAAATTAGAGTGGACAGCCATATGAGCTTGAGAGGAATAATTCTTAAGTGTTTTGGTAGACCCATGCAGAAAAAATAAATTCAAATTTATGTACTGAGTGATTAAATCTATTGATTAAAGCAGGCCTGTCAGGTCACCCACCTGCAAACACTTCCTTAACCTTCTCAGCTATCTGGGACGTGTGAGCGGAACTCTCGGCAGTTCCTTACGTATCTTCTGCAATCCAGACTGTTAACTAATTCTGATTGACCTTCTCCCTGGTTATAGGACCAGACTGCATGCATCTGTCTCTGTTAAATTATATTTTGTTAGTCAACAATTTCATTAACAAATATTCATTGATCTCTCACTATGCACTAAGCACAATTCTAAATAATGCAACCTCTTAACTCAAGGAGTTATAATATAGTGAAAACAGAAAAAAATCAGATTTTTCTCTCAAAAAGGTCAAAAACGATAAAAGAATGTAAAGATCTCAAGATGTAAATATCAGCCATTTTTAAGTCTTTGTTGAATAAGATGGGATGAATAAATATATAGTTAAATAAAGTTTGAGATCATATGTAGTTTTCTTTTAAAAAGCATCATAGACAATAATGCTTTTATGTTGCATAACTCATCACTCTTCCCAGAGCAACATTGACATGATGATGTTCCCTTCTCAATAGAGTCTTCTATCAAGAAAAAGTTCATATGCCACCTGATTCTGCCATGAAAACGTATGAATGCAAGATTCTGTTCCGTTCAGAATCACTGAAGACTGGTAAATTCTTCTCCTTGTTGTTTTCATGTGCTAACCTATGATGGTAATGGACATCAGTCCGAGTTTTCTAGATCCAACAGAGGAGGGTGAGGGGACAGATCAACAGAGTGCTTATTACGGAGGCAGCTTACACTGGACTAAGGTCTCAGTGCCAGAGCCTTGTTTCAATGTCCATCCCAGAGGAACAGGTTCTATGGGCTAAGCTTATATCCTGAGGTGTTTTTATACCTAAAAGGGAAAGAGAGAGAAAAGATGTGCCTCTTACGTGGTCAAGTGGCTCATCCTCACACCGAACCCACTAAGTGATGAGTGCTGCCCCAGGTGGACAGCGGGTCCTTCTGCTCCCCTCCAGCCACTCAGGACCAATGGCAATAAAGAGGGTATCTTTCTTTGTGCCTATTCATGATAGCTTGTTGGACTTGGTGCAGCTGTTTCCCAGTCTTTCACATAAAGAAGAGCTAAACCCATGCCAGACACTTGGAGTGCTTCTTCAAGAAATTCTGCAAGATCACTCCTGTGATGTGGCCAGAGAAAGTGTCAGATTTTGTACTAGTGAAGTGAGAGAAAAAAATAAATGTCACTTTAACAGGGGGAAGTATATACAACCCATCCACTTCATTTTGCATTTCTGTTCTCTTTAACTGGACACATTATACAGAATCTCTTGTTTTCCTGTAAAAATTCTAGAGTTATCCATGAATTCCCAAGATGAGAATACCTAGTATACTTGGGAAGCCATTACGACACTCATAAATTCAAATGATGAAAACAAATAGGGCTTTACAAAACATGTACGAAATCAACATACATGTTAATACCCATAGTCTATGAGCGTTAACACAGGAGAGAAACACTCTAGAATTCCAAAACTACACCTCCCTCAGGGTGCATTTCAGGAATGAAGAGCAAATAATCATTTGTTTTGGATGCAGAGGAGGTAAGCAGGGAATTTGAAAGGTGAGGGAGGGAATATTCTTATTGGGAATAAAATGGAAATTATTTACTCTAGCAATCCTCATTATCCTGTAGATTTCCATCCTGCTGGCACTAACGGTCTTCTCATCTCTCACCCAGCCCTCCCCTCTGCTCTTACAATTCTCTATTCCCTTTGACTTCGTGACAATAATTTGCAAGTCTGAAACTTATGTTTCACCTGAAATATTAATATTTAAGCTCCAGGTTTTAAAGGGAGGAAGAGAGAAGGTCCCCACTTTCAACTGCACAGTCAGCCCTTTAGTGTAAGAAGTTTGACAAGCAGAATCGCATGTTTGATTATGAGTGCATTATCGACATTTCCCAATGTTGCTTTAATAGCTCTTTTCTAATGTACTCATTTCATGCAAAATTCCAAATTCCTGTCAAGATAGAATTAAGAACTACATTTTTAAAAAGGATGCCTGAGATGCATTAAAAAAATAATAAAGCCTAATTAATCTTCTTTTTTTTCCATGACACTAGAAATGCATTCATGCTTGTGGTCTATTGTGTGGAACAGATCTTTCTGAAGAAAAAAAAAATATATATCTCTTAGCCCAGAAATATTCTCAGAGCATGGGGAGGAAAATCCATTAAAGAGTTTAATTCTGCTAAAATAAGATCCCTAGCTGCCTCCTGCCTGAAGCAACTTATGCAGAGGGTGCAATTTGAAAACTTGATTAAGTAGGCTTGGCTGCTGTGTCTTAGCATAGTACCCTGCCCGGTGGCCTGCATCTTCCTACATCCCAGCCTCAGATTCAACTTTCAATGCATCAGTACCACAATGCATAGTACATCTAAGCCAGCCTCAAAAAAATTATTAACCACCAGGTCACAAGTCTTGGTTTCTTTATCACTAAAATGAGAAAAACACAGATTTAAAACTTTACTTCACAAAACTGTTCTGACAAGTAATTTATACAAAGCACCTAACACAATACCCAACAAAGAATAGGCACCCAAGCTATGTTTCCTTCTCCCCAAAACATCCCCACCCAGGACTTATTCTTCCCTAAACATTTTGGGAGAAAAAAATAAGTTAGGAACATCCTATACATAGGCAACTTAATTTGAGTGGTTATCATTATGAGCCTATAACCACTTAACTAAAACAGAATACAAACACTATTTTTAATGCGTATGCCATACTAATTATATCCAAAGAACCCACCTTCGCTAATTTATCCCAGAGGGAGATTATGCTTGTCAATACAGGCCCTCGGTCTAAATCAACAAGCTAGCACTACTTTGATTGGTTTTGAAATTATACAGTTGGGGAAGGAACCTAAAGAAGTTCCCCAAAGCTCCTCTTTCTTATAAATCCTTGGAAGAAATTACAGGTGGCTTTTTCCCTGGGGTAGAGGACTCTTTCTCAGATGTCTCAGGGACCACAGAGAAGAAGCCTATGTAAGCAGGCTCTGCTGGTCCCCAAGTGTGCCTTTATTTAGGTAATCATGACAAATAAGGCATCTATCACCAGGGGGTCAGATTCTTGGAAAACAGAGCTTCATCCCTCAGTCCTAGAAGCTGACCCCTCTCATTCTTTTCTCAACTTGGAAGTGAAATGAAGACCAAATTGTTTAGAGTGTTAATAAGACTCTGAAGAGGCTCAACAGCAACTTGTAGTTCTATTAGCCATCCAGAACTCAGCTCATTCTCCAGGGTCAGGCTGCACTGACCACAGACATCAAAAACTAAACCACATCATCACGCCTCCCCAGAGAGGGTAACTTTACTTCTTAGTATAGAAGACCCAGAGGCCAGCTGAAAAAGCATACCCTCACCACTCTATGGGAACACCAATGGACTATGGTTTGTGATGGAGCCTAAGATCTATTTTGAAGCTTATAAGTTATCAAAAGCCAATATAACAGAAAAAAAAAAGAATAAAACCACTGGCCACACACATATAGTTTGAGTTGTTCTGTTAAAATGGAAAGCCAAAATGCTTTGACTGTGTCCCTTTCTAGTAATAAACAAAAAGAAAAAAAAATTTTTTTTTTTTGCTAGTCCTCACTCCCCTAGCAAAGTGGAATAAAACCCTTGGTCTGATTCTGGTCTCGTTATCAAAGGACCATGTGCCTAATACACAAAAGCAGCTCTTCATCAATTTATCATTAAGAGCACTCCTACCTAATGTAAGGAACTGTGGGTTCCCCAGGGACGCTGGCAACGGGAGTCGGACAACACTCACAGGAGCAGGTCTGCCGCAGGAGGGAACAGGACATACAGGCTCTGTGTTCCCAGCGAATGACATTGCACAATGGCCTTCTGTAACCAACGAGTTCCTGGCATGCTCAAAAATGAGGGAGGGATCCGAGGGGAGGAAACTTCATGCTTTCATGTGGTCACCTTGAATTTGTTTTTTTAGTAGTCCATGCTTGCTTTCAACACACATTTCCCAGTGACTCTTGGTTCCTGCCCAGTTTTCTCACCCTTTCTTTGTGAGCATGGAGACTAGCAGTTTGAGAGTGATGCTCCCTGGAGTAAGAAGACAATGTAAATGAGCACATTTTCAGAAACCAAGATGCTGCTGTGAGTTCCTTCTTAGGTTGTGCAGCAATAATACCAAATACTAGGTGCTTTTTAAACCCTCTCTTGGTATTAACTAATTTAATCACACCACAAGAAATCTAAGAAGTGGGTGCTACTATTTTTCCCATTTTACGGATGAGAAAGATGAGGCACAAAGAGCTATAATAACTTATTCTTGGTCACAAAGTTGATGCGTGGTGGCACCAGGATTTGAACCCAAAAATTCTGGCCTCAGGGTCCATTCTTTTAAGCAGTATGCTGTAATGCATGTCAAGCCCACCAATAAAATAAGAGCAGACAAATTAATACATGACTTGGAAGTCAGAGATAACCAATGCACAATCAAGCATTCACATAGATAATGCTGGGTTTTTCAATGACTATAGGCACTGGAGGCAGGCAGACTAACATTTAAACTCTAGGCAGGCCCTATGGCATAACAGTCGGTTCAACTTAAAGCTATTTGACTATCCCAAACCTCACTTTCCTCATCTTTAAAATGGAACTAGCTCTCATAGAGTTGTAAGAATTAAATAAGATAGTGCTTGTATAAGTACACTTGCATGATTCTAGCAACATATTGAGTAGTCCATAAACATTGGCTATAACCGACATCACCATGGTCATTATTTATTACAATGTGGCTTTTCACTATAGGTGAGCATTTGGAAGCAATAATCCTTCTTCCCTCTATCAGGGCACCCTACTGATTTCAAAAGCCCACACATGTGAGATGACTGGAAGGGCTTAGGGATATCGGCCACAGTTAAGGATCACAGCAAAGCTAAGAGGCTCACAGGGACTCAACCCTTCAACCTTGGCTTCATTAGCAAATTTCTCTAGCTGAGCTAACCCAGCCCATGCCAGTCAAGCATTCCCTTGCAAATATAAATCATTACCCAATAAACCACAGACATATGAGACTGTCCACAGAAGATAAAACCATGGGTCAGAGTAGCCAATCCCTGAGGCTTTGTTAAAAAGGAGAAAAAGCTACAGCATTAATTATACAAACAGTTACTTGGAAAATGCTTTAAGCAAGTGTTTGAGATTCTCCCTTAATTAGGGTAAATAATTACTGCACTTTCATCTTTCAGTGAGCTCCCAAACTCTCCTATGCCCCATCTTCAAATACCAACTAGAAACACACAAGATGGAGACAATAAACTAACTATATGCACTTTGAAAGCCACTTGATCTGTCTGGATCCGTGCTTCAGCATCTGTGTGATGAGGAGATTGGGATGAGGAGATGGGACGAACTACGTCTCCAAGGCACCTTCCAGCAGGTTTTCCGCTACACCACGCAGTGCTTCAGGCTGACGTGATGGCTACACCACCCTCCTCCTCTCATGTTCTTTTCTAGGGAGCAGCATAACATTTGAAAATATTAACTGCCTTTATTTATTAAGCTCCAGAAACTGTTCTACAAATGCGAACATGGACACATCCAGCAATTATGTAAGTGAAATAGGGAAATCTGAAATAGCAGGTCTAAAAATTGTCCTGAGACTAGCTCAAATGAGGAATGGTTAAAAGAACTGAAGATGTTCTTGAGAAATGACTAAGTTATCTCTGTTAATTAGACTTACCCTTCGTAATTCCAGAACTGGAATCAATGTATTAACACTGCAGGGAGAGAGATCATAAGTCACTTTAGAAGAAATACTTTTCCATCCAAGATAATGGTTCAAAATGGGGAGAAAGACACATTTGCATAGCTATGAGCATCACTAAAAGAAATGTGAGGACTTCCTACCAAGTGCTCAGAGGAAATTCCTCAGGGACAGTAGGAGGAGCATGTGCTGGGCTCAGATTACCCCCACGAGTGCATCCTGACTCCCTGAAGATAGTTCCTGACTTCTTCACCCACACTCCCTAAACACCACTTAAAGAGCTCTAGTAGAGCACTTACATGTGATGTTACAATATTGGTTCATTGGCGTCACCCTCATCAAATTAAAAGTGTCTCGCTATCCTTTGTATAGATCTGTCACAGCCCTAAGCACATAATAGATTTTCAATAAATATTGGTTGACTAATTTAAAATAATGATTATAACCAAGGAGTTCAAAGACTGTCCTTGCCCTCAGAGGCTTGCAGTCTAGCTGGAGCAAAATGAACACAGCTGAACCAAATCTTACATGGCTGTATACAATATCATCTTGCACACCATTGGGACTTGCTAAATTTGTAGCAAACAAATTCATTTGACAGCAGTTAAGCATTAAGTGGTGCTGGGAATTTATCATTCAATGAAAAGAAGCTGCTGAGACTAGCCTGGATCACTCTCCAAAATCTGTTTCCCACCTCCCTGGTGGCACTTTCCTCAAACCTCCACAGTTTTCCAAACTCACTCACTTTCTCACTCCTGCACTTTGGCTCAAGATCTTTCTATCATCTGGACCACCCTCCCCTCCCTTCTCTAGAACATCAAGATCTTTCCTTCCTAGAATTCTCCATCACTCACCACCTAATACCATGTCTCTTTTCCATTTATCAAGCAAACAGTTACTAACTCTTCAGTATGTGTGGGCTGAGCTAAACTTAGGAAATGCAAATAGAGGAGACCTATTTCCTGCCCTCGAGAGGGTTAAAGTTCCCAGGAAGCCAAACACTGTCTGAAAATGAACAATTTCAGTGCATAATGTCATACAGGAAACACAGGCTACAGGTGATGATGGGTAATGGTAAAGAAGGTCAGACAGGGAAAGCTTCCTGGAGGAGGTGTCACCAGAGCAGTCTTGAAAAAAAATGATGGAATTGAGTCAGGTGAAGAGAAGGAAGATCTTTTCAGGAAGAGTAGCATGAGGCTGCAGGAAGAGAAAGCACAGCAACTTGAATATGGCTGGTACAGAGGAAAAAGGCCAGAGGTGGGTGGGCATGGAGACAGAGCATGAGCTGATAAGGAAAAATATTCTATTGAAAAGCCCATATTTTACCCTCAAATTAATGAGAAACTTTTGAAGAGTTGTAAACAAGGAAATAACTTTTTATTGAGGCAAGAGTAGATTAAAAGGAAAATCAGACCCTACACTGAGAGGCACATCAGAGGAAGAAATTTTAGTGAAGCATGTATGAGGTGAATTGAGGCAATGTCTATGGGAAATAAGAGCAATTCTAAGGATATTGGATCTACAGTACGTTATATTAGAAGCCAAAGTGATCAGCTGAGTGGACAGTGGAGGCATTTACTGAGATATTGTAGAAACAGTCCATGGAGTGGGTTGGATGAGAAAAATGGTGGATTTCACTTTAGACCTGATGAGTTTGAGGTGCCTGTGAAATAGTCAAGTGGGAGGGAGTTAAATACACAAGGCAAAAACTCAAAAGTAAGAGCTGGAATGGAGAACTGAATTAGAAGGTCAGGAACATGCAAATGGTGGAAACCGATGGAGTCTGAGGGATTGTGAGTGAGGAGGAACCAAGGCATCACCATTCACTTCGACCTGCTTCCAAAAGCAGAAGAAACTGAAGGAGAGCTGGGACCATCTGCTTACCCCAAGTCATCACTTTACCCAAGAAAGAGAATAAACTTTTATGAGCGATAGTGGGTAAGAAGCTTGTCTGCATGTGATTATTTCTCCATTTAAATGCTATGTGTTTATTTTTTCTGTGACTGCAAACACCTTGAAAGATGATCTTTGCTGTAAGTCTGCTGACCATATCCAACCCTGATTTGGATTTTGCCCTTCCTCCCTTTAATCTGTCCTCTACCTTGTCCAAGGAAGGTAGGGCAGCTGGCTTAAAGCTTCAGAGTTTGTTTTTTAACTGATAAAGACTCCACTTTTCTTTTCCCTGAAGGTTGTTTCCGCCAAATCAATGTGCCTGTCTGTCTTGTCACCCTAAAAGCAACTGTAAGCTCCTTGATGGCAAAGAAGTAGCTTCTATTTGCATGTGGATCCCACATAGCAACTGGCAAGATGCCCTACATGTAGGAACTGCCCATTAATTTATGGAATCAATGCTTATTTAGACAATTAAATTAATTCAGTGCACACTTCTGTAGCTCTTGGAGTCTTCCATACTATTTAATACCATTAACCGCTGTGTCCTGTTCTTTGGTTATTTCTTGAGGGCTATCCTTAGAACTGTGATTAGACAGCAAACTTCCTGAAGACAGGAAGACTGGCTTATATTTTATATTGTACTGTCTGCCAGAATTGGTGTTCAATAAAGGAAAGTTGATGCACATGTGTTGTTTTATCCAGAACAAATTTATACCAGTGGCACCTTCTGAAAGACAAAAATGAATGCCAGGCTTAGATTAGCAGGACTAGAATAAGCTGTTTCTCAAGCACAACCTGAATAGTCCATGTTCCTCTATGTCGCCCGATTGAATAACTCATTCAGGAGAGTTTCTACTGAATAAGGCTTCAGCAAGCTGCATGTGGGGTTGCACTGTGACCTTCAGTTAGTGATAACACATTTCATCTGCAGATTTATAAGCAACATCAATAATGTGGTATATTTCTTGTAAATTCATAATGGCTTCTAATGCAATACAGAAAATTGCACTCACTGCACAGAACTTATGGAAAAAGGGAATGAGAAAGGAGAGAAAAAAAAGGAAGAGAATGAAGATGTATTCCAGGAGGATAAGGAACAAAACAAAGGTTTTGCTCATCACAAAGGATCTGCCTCAATGAAGTCAAACTCAGACAGACCGGGAGGATACTGTGTGCCTCTTTGGGGCTTCACAAAGATCCTTTCCATTCAGAAAGAATTGCAGTAAACCTTCCTAGAAAGTATTACAACAGAATAACTAGGTTTCTCTAAATAGTCCCGCCTTGACTCCAGGCTACGGAATGAATGCCGTAATCTCTTCAATCATATCTTGATAATTGTTAAGTGTCACCACTGGTTGGCTTGTCACATTGTCAAGAACAGAAGGCTATAAATTTCCCCTTTCTAAAAAAGTTCATAAGAGTCCACCCCGAAATGGCATCAACAAGAGATCACAACCTAGAAAGATGAGCAAGCAGTCTCTGGAGGTGCCCAGCGAACAGTCAGACGTCCTGGGAGGCCTGAGGGAGCAGCGCTGCCAAGAGCCCCCTTGTACAGAAACCCTCACTGTGATCGCGCCCTGGGCACTGGGAAGCCACAGGGTTTGTGCATATAGATGAGAAAAAAAAAGATTCCCCAATTCCTTTATTTCTTTCTTTTTAACATTTAGACATTCAGGCATTCTGACAGATTACAGTCACCATGCTATCGCAGAACTTCGGGTCCTACATCTGAACATTTGAAAGTCTGGCTTAGCAGGATAGTGTAGAGTAAGCTTTTGGTGTATGTGCACCAGTAGAATGGCCTTAAAATACAGAAGTACTTCTGCATGAGTTACTAGATAGTCACAGCCCCAAGCCTCTGAGCCCCCCTGGGCTGCCCCGGCCTTTCCTCCCAGGACAAGGCAGATCTCTCTGCTAAAGGATTGACGCCTGGCACTCTGGTGAGCGGAGGGTCCCGGCTTCAAGCTTTCATGACAATCCAGTGTTTACACTAGCCTGATTAGGTTTGTACCAACTATCAGAAGATTGCTAGGTGAGCATGGAATCAAGCAAGTGCCAGCCTGTGTAAATAGGCCAAGATGGTCTTATCTGTGCAGACACAACTTGTGTTTTGTTTGCTGCCCCATGGGTTACACCATTCCACTCAATTTTCATATCTTTGGTTAATTATATGATAAATGTACATGAGTGGGGTCTCTTCCCCACAACCTATAAGCCCCTAAAAAGCTTCCAGTCCTCAGACAGCAGGGACCCACCAAGTCTTAAGCCAGATAAATTAAATCTAATCCTAGATACAACTTCAGTGCAACTTCTGAATGTTAAGGTTAAGGAGAAGATCCTAAGTGATATCAAAGAGGGAAAGGTGGAACATATAATAAGGAATGACAATTAGTCCCTCAGAAGGCTTGAGAAATAGTAGATGCCAGAAGCTGTACATAATATCTCCAAAATACTTAGGGAAAATTACTCCCAACAAGGAATTCCATATCTAGCTAAATTAGTCTTTAACAATGAGAGCAAACAGAAGGATAGTTGACCAGCCATGGTCCTTTTTTAAGACATACATCACCATGTATAAGAAACAGCATTCGATAAAGACTGATACACTTTTAGGAAAATTGAATTAAAATTGACCATTGCTAAGAATAATGATAACTTGCCCTGATTGGTGTGGCTCAGTGGGTTAGGCATCAACCCACAAACCAAATGGTCACTGGTTTGATTCCCAGTCAGGAATCTCCCAGTCAGGGCCCATGTCTGGGTTGTGGGCAAGGTGTTGGGTTGCAGCCTGAGACTCTGGTTGCAGGCCAGCCCCCAGTTGGGGGCAGGTATGAGGCAACTGGTCAATGTTTCTCTCCTACATCAATGTTTTTCTCCATCTCTTTCTCCTTCCTTTCCCTTTACTCTAAAAATAAATAAATAAAATCTCTAAAAAAAAGAATAATAATAACTAAAATTTCAGTGATTAAATTCAAGGAGAACCTAAAATTGTAAATAAAAATAATATGAAAAGATGAAGGAAAAGTTCAGATTATAAGCATCTATATATTGTTTAGGAAAATGATAGAGCTTTTTTTGACATTGAACATTTTTTAAATAGCCAATAAAAAAATAGAAATGGAATGGATAACCACAAACCATAGAGATGAAAAGATGAGACATAAGGAACTATGTGCAATGAAAGAGAAGATAGGAAAAGAATGCAGAGAAGTGTAATAATTTTTTAAGCTAAGTTAGTAGAAATGACTCTAAATATATCAATAATCACAAAGAAAGTAAATGGATTACATTTACTGTTATCTATAAAAGTTAGGAATTCTCAGATGTTAGGAATATGAAAAACAAATTCTAACTATTATTCAGTGTTTACAAGAAACACATGTGAAACATAATGACATTAAAAAAGTAGAAAGTTAAAGAAATGGCAAAAGTATAATAAGCAAATATTAACTGAAATATACCTGATGTAGTAATATTAATAATATACAAACTAGAATTCAAGGCAAAGTATAATAAGAGAACATCCCTGTAAAGGCTATTGGAAATACTGCTGGGGCAGGGTGGTAGGTCTTAGCTGAGGGTGGGGCAGGTCCAGGGTAAGGACCAGGTGGCGATGGGCAGGTCCAGACAGTCGGGGCTGATAATGACAGATTTCCATAGCAGGACTTAGGACTAAGCCTACTTCAGGAATGTGTGGACCCAGGTGCTTCAAACAGCACACCTAGTCATTTCATGGTCAAGTGATATGGCACCTTCAAACAGTGGAAACCCTAAGGTCTGTAAAAATAGTTTTGCCTTGGCTGCTGTGGCTCAGTGGGTTAGACAACATCTTGTAAACCAAAGGGTCACTGGTTCTATTCCCCTTCAGGGCACATGTCTGGGTTGCAGGGCAGGTCCCAGTTGGAGGCACGCAAGAGGCCACCAGTCAGTGTTTCTCTTGAACATCTATGTTTTACTCCCTCTATTCCTCCTTCCCTCCCCCTCTCTCTAAAAATAAATAAGTAAAATCTTTTTTAATTAAAAAATATTCCTTATTTAATTATAAAAAGGAAACATACAATCATGCGAGGAACATATACAATCATGAACTTGCATGAACTTAAAACACAAAGAAAAATTTATTCTATCATAAAAGGAAATTTACAAATCCATTATTATATTAAATATCTTAACATGCCTGACTAAAAAAATCAATATACATCAAGCAAAAAAAAGACTAAACCTACATAAGAGTTGAAAATTCATGAGCTTTTTTCCAATAGACATAGAGAATCTCATAAACAACAAAAGAGGGTACATGATTTTTTTTCAAGCATACATGGAGCAGTTTTGTAAACTGAACTGATCTTCACAAACCTATGGGACAGGTATCATTATATTCTCATTTTACATATGGGAAGGCTCAGGTACAGAGATTAAGTAATGTGTTCATGGTCACACAATGAGATACAAGCAGAGCTGAGATATAAATCCAGACACTCGATTCCAGAGTCCAACTTTTAATCATAACATTGAGTAACAGCAACAAGAGCAAAGAATTAGTAAAATAGAAAACTGAGAAACAGCAGAAGTGCTTCACAAATCAAAAGCTGATTCTCCAAGAAGACAAAATTACAAACTGCTTATGAGACATGGAAAAATTAAAAAAGGAAAATACCAATCATGATAGAAATAAAACAGACATAGCTACAGATACAGTAGACATGCTAGAATATATAAGACAACACTCCCATAAACTTTATGCCAATACATTTTAAAACATAGATGAAATGTACAATTTTCTAAAGAGATTTAAATTCCTAAAACAAACTCAAAAAGTTAAAAACTGGTAAACTGTTGAAATTAAAGAGATTGACTCAGTAGCCGAATTCCACAACTTCTGCCTCCAATAAAACACCAGGTGCATTGGTTTTACATTTAATGTTCCCCCAACTCTTACACTACAATTTGTGTCTCATACATCTCTCTCACAGAATAGAAAAAGAAGATGAGCTTTATTTAAGACCCAGAGTGACTGAAATACAGATGGGGTGGGATGGGTGCTGAATTACCTACCCTTTATCCTTTTTGGTACTGTTCAAATATTTCCTATCGAAAGGAGGATATGCAAAAACTAGGGGGCTAGCTCAACAAACAAGTACATGTCATATCTCTTGTTCAAAATTTCATATTTTTTATTCCAAATTTAATCTATCATCTCTGAATCAATAACTTCTAAGTACTTTTTTTTTTTTTTTAATTTAACTTTTCTGTTTCCCAGGGCATGGCTGGAATACATCAGACCCACATCTCAACAATTTTGTCAGCCTGCAGGGAACTTTCTCCCACAGATACCCGTTCTTGCAGAGAGCAGAATAGCTGTTCTCTTCTAGACAGTTCCTTAAGTGTGATCACTTGAACATGCCAGCCTGTAGTTTCCAACAAAAATTTATGAATTTTTTACCTCAGAGCCTTTAGGAAGGCCTGGACATTCTTCAGACATTAGTCCTGCTTCTGTAGGGATTTAAATATATTTAGAAGTAAGTCACCCTAGTTCTTTCCCCATACATGCATTTGTGTTAAATTTCTTGACTTAAAGAGGAAGCTGTCTTGGGGAAGAATTAACCCATGTGATGCTCTGTCAAAGACACGGCCTTGGAAAGAGCCGAAAAGCAGGGGCCTGGAAATAGCATGATGAGACTGAGCAATCACAGCACAGGTTATGACAGGATGGCCACTTCTCAGAGATCACCTTGCCATGCTCTGTTCTATGAAGCTCCTAGAGGAATCTGGAAAGATCACAAGTTTCATATTTCTTGATTGGTCCAGGGAGGAAATTACATTCCCCAAAATACATCAGAAAGTTAACAGAAGTAAAGTTTAGATGTGGTGAGTACTAGTGTAAAGATATCTTTAATTAGAGTTTGGTGAAAAGAAGAGATTTCATTAAAGCTCAGCATAAAAGTACCTTAATTTGTGAATTAATGGTTTACACACTACTACGATTCCTTCTAAGGGCTGGAACCTCTCTTAGAGACTTTATGAATTTAGAAATGAGTACTTTCAATTATCACTCAGACTCTCACTCCTCATTCTGATAGTGAATCATTGCACATTATCCCTCAGCAAGGTTCCTCCGCCCAAATGATGCTGAAGAGTGGTAATGATCAGTCTTCTCTACTGAAAACACACAAAGGGCAAGAAGGACCATATTTAAACTTTATCACCATCTTTATTTAAAATTAACCATTTAAAAGAAATATGGTATAAATAAATATTGGAAGGGAGGACTTTTTTGCAGAGTAAAGTCCCTTTTTAGCTTATCTATTTTTATATAGAAAAACACTGTTGCTTCAGAGGCAATTTAATTATTTTTTTCTACTGTGAGTGGTGTAAGTGGTATCTTTCATTACTGTAAGTGGTGTTGGCTATATTGATTTTATATACACATTGAAGGTTTCACTGATCTGTAGTATGTCATACATTGTTAAATAAGTTACACTGTGATGTTACTCTTGATTCCCCTAGGATGGGCAACAGGTGTACATTTTTCTATGTTAGTTTGTGTTAGTTTTCACTGTGGTTTTAGCAAAATGAATTATCTTTGTGCTGATTGACCCTTTTTCTCAACCTGAGCACCATGAATTGTCTGCATTCTTCTTTATTGTAGGCTCTCACTTTCTTCTCCAGAGATGCCCAACAACATTGTACCAGAATTTCCTTAAGATGTGTTCATGGAGTTTTTGTTGTTTTGCTAGTGTATTATTATTGCTTCATCCAGTGTTTATATGTAAGATATGCTTATTCAACATCAAACCATTGGAGATTTTCTATGTGTTCACTTTACCCTTCAACAAATACAAGTACTTGCTCTGACCACTGTGGCTCAGTTGTTTGGGCATCCTTCCACAAAGCAAAAGGTCACCAGTTCAATTCCCAGTGAGGGCACACGCCTGGGTTGCAGGTTCAGTCCCCAGCCAGGGTGTGTAACTGATCGATGTTTTTCTTTCATATCGATGTTTTCCTCCCTGTTTCTCCTTCCCTTCCCTTCCACCTAAAAAATAAATAAGTAAAACCTTAAAAAAACAGACACAAACATTTGTTTCATATCTGTCTACTGTGAAATAGGTTCTAGAAATGCAAAACCTTAATGAGATGCCTGAGGCACTCAGTCTCTTGCTCATGCCTCCTGCTCTCCACCTGGCTAAGTCGCACGCCTCCTTAGAGTTAAATGCTACAGAGGAGAAGCAGGATGATGCTGAAAACAGAAAATTGAATTTGGCATCAAGGAAATCACTGGGGACTTTAACAAGGGTGTTTTCAGTGGGGTCCAGAATCCAGACTGCAGGTGACACAAGTGAGGAATTAGAGCCAGTGAGGACAGATTTTATTCAGAAGACTAGTAACAAAAAGGAGGAAGTGAATACGGCAGCAATGTGAGGGGAAGAGGTCATCAATTTTAAAAAGTTGGTTTGGATTTGGGGGAAATTTGAATATGTTTATTAACTTAAAAGCCAAGAGTCAAATCATTGAGAGAAATTGAAGATACAGAAAAGGATAAAGATAATTTATATAGTAGACTCCAGACTGGTGTATGGTGTTTTACGGGCATAGGTTTTTGTCTTGGGAAGGAGGTACATCTCCTTGTCTGGACTATTAGGGAGGAGAGTAAATGACAATATTTATAATCTAAAAGCGGGGAGTAGGGCAGAAAGAATAAAAGAGATGCCTCTCATTTTCATTGAGGAAATGGAACAGGAACATGTTCTAGGAGGAAACCAGATTAGGATGAGGCAAACTGTTTGAGAAGAGTGACGTGTGTTTGGAGCAGTGTCCGTGAGGAATGTGTACTGTGCGTTCTCCTTTTGCCCTCTAGTTCCATTCCCCATCCTGCTCTGTGCCCTGAGAGGCTGAGCAGGTTTGCTAACTCTCTGGCTTTTGGTTGATTTCAATGGGAGGAGAGCTGGAGATACTTATTTCCCCAGGTCTCTTGCTGCTTAGCCGGGAGCTGCCAGTGCCAGAGGCCCTCTTTCAAGGGCCACAGCTCCTGTCAGGGCTTTCCCTCTGTTGCTAGCCCCAGGGCACTTCCCCATGCTTTGTCGTTTTCCCATAGCCCAGGGCAAACCGTCTTCTCATTGAACTGCCCTCACTTTGGGGCATGCCATTTATTTTCTGTCTGGGATCCAAACTGACTCAGAATGTAAGAGGAAGCTGAGTGGGACAAACAAAAGAATTGTTTTAGGCACAGGTGGGGTTAGGAGCTATAAATCAGTTATTCTTACTCTGTTTTGTTAATATCACTGCCCATGAGAAGAAGCAGATGAAGAGGATGATGACATTCTGTGGAGTCTGTGGGTGAAAGAGTACATGTGGCTAAAGAAGACAGAGAGAAATTGAGGGAACTGGTGAATGGGCCATTGAAATGATTGCCTTACACCTAAGAGCTATGCTTTCCAAGTGCATTTCGAGTTTAAGAAAAATATTTTTCTACTGGCTCTTCAAGTGTCTACAGCAGAATTATGTTCTCCCTTGAATGTGCCTATACATTCAATGACTCTTCAGAAAATAGAAATGCAAACACATATACATACACACATACCACACTTTAGGTCACTCCAGATATGAACATGTTATTGAACTGTTATGGACTGAATGATGTTGCCCAAAATTCATGTGCAAATGCCCTAACACCAGTGTGACTGGAGACAGGGCTTTCATGGAGGTAATTAAGGTTAAATGAAACCATAAGGGTGGGACCCAATTCAATAGGACTGTTATTTTTATAAGAAGCCAAAGAGACACCAGAGGCGTACACACATAAAAAGGCCATTTGAGAATACAGTGAGAAGGCAGCCGTCTGCAAGCCCAGTAGAGAAGACTCACCAGAAACCAATCCTGCTAGCCCATTAATTTCTAACCTTCACAACTGCGAGAAAATAAATTTCTGTAATTTAGGTCCCCAGTCTGTGGTACTCTGCTGTGGCAGCCTGAGCCAACTAATACATGGATCATCTTCTAAACCTTCTAACATGGAAGAGGAACCACACTATTTTGGCCATGCCATCCAGTGATGCACAATACTCTATTCTACCCACTTGTATTGGCCTCTCTCCTCCTATTTACTGAATATGACTTAGTCTTCAAGGCCCAGATCCAATTTCAGCACCTCTGGGAAATCTCCCCTGACCAGTGAAGCTCTATTCTCCCAGAAGGAACACAATCCTTAGGGCTATGACCTATCTGGTATTATATTACCACTTGTCTTTATTATTGTCTCTCCAGGGGACAAAACCTTACAGTTTCTGAACTCACCCTAGCTCTTAGCAATGCTATGTACATAGCAAGTGTTGAATAAATATTTGTTGATTGGCTGATTACTTATCCTCAATAACTAGAAGAAAGTTATTTAGTTTTTTTGTATCTTTTTTATTTTTTTAATTATATTTTATTGATTATGCTATTACAGTTGTCCCATTTCTCCCCCATCATTCCCGTCCACCCTGCACAACCACTCCCACCCACATTCCCCCCTTTAGTTCATGTCCATGTTTCATAAGTTCTTTAGCTTCTACTTTTCCCACACTATTCTTGCCCTCCCCTATTTTCTTTTCTTTTTTTTTTTTAATAATTTTTTTAGATTTTTTTATTTATTTATCTTCAGAGGGGAAGGGAAGGAGAGAGGGAGAGAGGGAGAGGGAGAGAAATATCAATGTATGGTTGCCTCTCATGCATCCCCTGCTGGGAACTGGCCTACAACCCAGGCATGTGCCCTGACTGGGAATCAAACCGTGATACTTTGGTTCACAGGCCTGCACTCAATCCACTGAGCTACACCAGCCAGGGCCCCCTGTCTATTTTCTACCCACTGTCTATGCTACTTATTCTCTGTACCTTTTCTCCCTCTCTCCTCCTCCCACTCCCTTGTTGCTAACCCTCCATGTGATCTCCATTTCTTGTTTCTGCTCCTGGTCTAGCTGTTTGCTTAGTTTGCTTTTGTTTTAGGTGTGATTGTTAATATCTGTGAGTTTGCTATCTTTTTACTGTCATATGTTTTATCTTCTTTTTCTTAGATAAGTTCCTTTAACATTTCATATAATAAGGGCTTAGTGATGATGAACTCCTTGAACTTGACCTTATCTCAGAAGCACTTTATCTTCCCTTCCATTCCAAATGACAGCTTTGCTGGATAGAGCAATCTTGGATGTAGGTCCTTGACTTTCATCATTTGGAATACTTCTTTCCAGCCCCTTCTTGCCTGCAAGGTCTCTTTTGAGAAATCAGCTGACAGTCTGATGGGAACTCCTTTGTAGGTGACTCTGCCTTTATCCCTTGCTGCTTCTAGAATTCTCTCCTTCATTTTAATCTTGGCTAATGTAATTCTGATGTGCCTTGGTGTGTTCCTCCTGGGGTCCAACTTCTTTGGGACTCTCTGAGCTTCCTGGACTTCCTGGAAGTCTATTTCCTTTGCCAGATTGGGAAAGTTCTCCTTTATTATTTGTTCAAATAAGTTTTCCACTTGTTGCTCTTCCTCTTCCCCTTCTGATACCCCTATAATTCAGATGTTAGGATGTTTAAAGATGTCCTGGAAGTTCCTAAGTCTCTCCTCATTTTTTTGAATTCTTCTTTCTTCACTCTCTTCTGTTTGTTTCTTTCTTCCTTCTGATCCACTCCACTGATTTGAGTCCCAGTTTTCCTCCCATCACTATTGGTTCCCTGCACGTTTTTCTTCATTTCACTTATTGTAGTCTCCATTTGTTCATCTAATTTGTGACCAAAATCAACCAAGTCTGTGAGCTTCCTAATCACCAGAGCTTTGAACTGTGCTTCTGATAGGTTGGCTACCAGTACTATGAGCTCTGCATCTGATAGCTTGACCACCTCCTTGTCGCTCAGATGAATTAGCTCCAGGGCACCAGTCTGTTCTCACTTTTGAGCCATCCTTGATTTTGTTTTTTTTTTTTTTGTTTTTGCCTGGCCACGGCTGTTACGTAGTGAGGGGTGGAGCCTTAGGCATTCACCAGGGCGGGGCAGCCCAGTTGCTGGGATGTGTTGCTAGATGTGGCAGCAGAGTCCAAGAGGGAACAATGGTGCTTGCTTCACTCTCTGCCAGATTTCAGTCACTTTCGCCCCTTCCCCCAAGCAAACTGAACCCCTCTGGTGCTGATTCCTGGGCAGGTGGGCCTGCGCACACTCCAGGACCCAGTGGGTCTCCCCAACGAACTCTCCTGTGAGGCTGGGACTCCCTCCTGGCACCTCAGCCCCTCCAAGTATTTTCAATGGGTGCTTTTAGGCTTCACTTCCCAGCACTGGGGCCCTGCATCATGCAGTCTGTCTTGTTGCCCGTTTTCACCTGGTTTATCTGTGGGCGAATGTGTGTCTGTAGTCCGCTGGCTTGTGCGTCTCACTTGGCCACCTTGCGTTCGGCAATGCCACCGCCTGTGCACCTGGGGTGACTGTGCACCCGGGACCACCAGCCACAATCTTATCCTGCTGCAACCCTACTCCGCCAGCCACTGACTCCGCCCCTCTTACCAGTCTGGGTGAATCGTTGTTGTCAGACTCCCACACAATTCATTTTTTTCTCTGTCCTGGTTGGGTTTTCTTTTTTTTTTTTTGGTTCTATATTTTTGTTGTCCTTAATCTTGGTTGTGAGAGGAGGCACAGCATGTCCAGCTACACCTCCATCTTGGCCGGAAGAAAGTTATTTAGTTTTATTTGTCCTTATACTTAAGATGAGAACAGATGAGAATGCAAAGCAAAAAGACCATCCTAGCCCTGTTTAGCGACTTCTGAACTATCACTACATTCTCCCACAGTGTTCCATCGGAACCACCCATCCCTGGAATTGCTACAGAGCAGATGTGATGAGGTTGTTTCCTTTCATACAACTAGTCTTACTGAAGCTGCTTAAGAATAGTAACCAGTTTGTTCACATTCCCAAGTCAGAGGGGCCTTGGAATAACTTTGGCAAATTAGACTAACCAATCCTTGTCACTTGCAATTCTATCATTTTAAACATTAACTAAGACAGTGGGACCTCAGCAAGGTATGCTCTAGTCTGAAAATGTGTCAGCTGAATAGTAGATTTTATACGTTGAAAACAACAGTGGCCTCTCCAAAGTGAACTTAATGTTGTTTAACAGGCTTTCCAAAGCAAATGCTATTAAAATAATTCCCTTTGAACCTTGCATTTTACTTGTAAAACTAGCAGTAAAATTAACTCTCCCTTTCTCTTGAGGACTGCATCACCTTTAAAACAAGCTCATCATCCACTAATCCATTTCCAAACCCAGTTCAAGAATCTGGGTTAAGCACAGTATAACAAAGTGTAGCTGTGGCTTGATGGAGTGAGAGTTCCTTCTTTATCCTAATTGGCAGCGTCCTCATGAGGGAAGAGGAAGCACCTGTTTCTAACTCTAATTTGTCTTCCTCAAATGAATAATTCATGCTTCCTCTACACTACCAGCCACGGCAACAGTAGGAGATGGTCTCTGTGTACACCACTTGCTGAAGCCTGGTCTGCACGAACTGTCCCTTCCCACCCAGCAGGAAGCTTTGGCTTCTGTGCATATGAGAGTTCTGACTCAAGGTCAGGTTGATGCCTCTGAATGTTAAATTAGGCTATTATCAATTTGGTATTAGGAACTCCCAATTTGTCTTATTTAACTAAAGCTGACCTGCCTCAATGTTTAACCTTTAAATGAGTGCAGGCTGCTTCCTGGCAATAGAAGAATCTGATAGGTGAACTCTTTGAGTATATATATATTTGAAGGTATTATAGGCCTGCATTTATCTGAAAATTGAACAGAAATGGAGAGATTTTGTAGAGAGAGTGAGAGGAAGGAAAGAAGGAAGGAAGAATGGAAAAGGAAAGAAGAAAGTGAGAGTAAAAGAAATCTGATCACGTCACTCCACTACTTGAAACCGTCCATCACTCCACGACTTAGGACCTCATCCAAATCCTTCCACATGGCCCGAGAGGCACTGAAGAATCTGGCAGCTCCTCCCTACCCCCACCTGCAACTTCATTCCACCACCCCACCCCTTGTTTGCTTTAGAGCAGCCACACTGGTATATTCAGATCCTTGAATCTGTTGAGGGGCTCCCTCTTTCCCTCTGCCTCCTCTGCCCCCATCCTCAAGCCTTCACTCGGGTCTCAGCCAGAAGGCTGCTTTCACAGGTAGGACTGACCTCAGACTGAATTAAGTTTATAGAACCCACCCCTCCCCCACTGCATTCCCTGGTTATATACAAGGTCTGTCATCATACAAGCTGCTTTGCCTTTGTGGATCTTACCTGACTTGTAACTAAATAATTGTAGACTATAAGCCCCAAAACTATAGGGACCCTGTCTGTGCATTCTGTACCCCCAGCACTTAGCATACATAGCATCTGATGCTATGGCAGAGGTCAGTATAAAGGAATGAACTAATGAATAGACTAATGAATGGGGTTTTGCATAGATGTGGGTACAACAAAGCCCAACTGGTAAGTTCTCAGTTGTTTGGCTTGTTGTTTGGTGAGATTCTGGCCAAAGTAGAGAGAGAGAGAGACATTCTCACCCAAAGGAATAAACAGACTACAGGATGTGGGCACTTTCACTAACCTCCTGCTCTTGGTTTTAAAGTCTAAAGAACAGTTCATTTAGTTTTAGCATTTGCATCACATGTATTCTAACACTTGATATTCTATACACCTGGATTTTTTCAACATCTTGGACAAGGGCCAGTGCCGTAAAGGCTGTGTGTACCATTAGACGAAGAACAAGAATTGAGAAAGCAAAGAATCCAGAGTGACTGAAGAAAGTTCAGGCAAAAGAGATGGGGAGTGGATGCCTCTAGGGCAGGACAGAGAGAAGGGTGACTCTGGCAACCAGGCATGCTCCAGGGCATAGCACACTGCTGGAGAACTCAGGGAGGTTGCATAGGGGCAGCTAGAGTGGGTGATTGATGGGGTTTTAGGGGCATGTTTAGAGAGACAGAGGGAAAAAATGTAGTGAAAGGGAAACCTTAAGTGGGTTTTACTGTAGTAGACTATGTAAACCTCTTCCTTTATAAAATATATTAAAATTTGTATTTTGTGCCTATTTTAATATAGTGATGAATATAATCAAGGCTAGGTTACCCAACAGCAGTGTGGTAGTGTGAGGTTGAAAAAGAAAAAGGAAGACTGGAAACTAATGCAGCGCGTACGCACCCACCATGTCGCACACCAGTGTAGAGCAAAACACATTTACGTCTCTTTTCATTCAAGCAAAGAAAGCATCTGCAAGTACGTGCAGCTCTCCTGCTGCCATCCGCCCAAAAACGAGGAGTGTAGGCAGGGAAGTGGAGGAGCAGTGCCACTAGCAAGGTGACGCCTTGTACTCTGTGTGTCAGAGCCCAAGGGGCCAGGGCCAGAACACCGGAACCTGTGCTCAGCTGCTGCAGAAAATGCAAATGCTCCCGATCACGCGGTGCAGCAGAAGTCCCACACCACATGCGGTCCAGCAGAAGTCCCACGCCACCTCAAGAGTGCTCCTCCACTCCTGCCTTGCAGATCTCAGTCAGGAACATCTGCGTGGTGGAACCTCAGTCACATCCAGAACTCTGGCTTCCCAGCCTCTGTACTCCAGGCAAACCTGGGGAAGGAGGGCATCAGGAGAGGGGATTAGAATTCAGACATGCAGAATGGAAAATAACTGAATGGCAAGAAAAAACTGGGACCAGGAAAGTCTATCTCTGTTGATGTCACTGAATAGCAAGCACAGCCCATTAGCCAGGAGAGGTTTTGTTAGGAAATAACTCGGAAAACTCTGAGGAGACCTCTTGGAATCAAAAGACCTGCTGATCCTGATTGCCTCCCTGAGCCTCAGCCTCTGTGTTTGTAAAAATGGGAATGATAGTATTTAGTTAATGGTTGTTCAACTTCTTCCATCCAGCGCTGACTTCTCCATCAGGCAAAGCAGGGTCGGTGCCCAAGGATCATGACACTTTTAGGGACCCAGTAAGATGATTTAATTTCTTTGAAGTTTAGAAGAAAATTAACTAATAAATCTAGCCTTACTTATATTCATCACTATATCAAGACAGGGATAAACACAAATTTTAATACATTTTATGAAGAAAGAGATTTATAAAGGCTTAGGGTTGAAGGCCCACAAAATGTAGTCCTGCCTCCACGCTCCATTTTTGGGGGTCTTTCTCTCCCCACACCCTGTCCACCTGGGTACGTACTGGATCCTCTGCAATCACTTTTGACCCTGCACCTGGGGTTCGATCGTAACAACACCTACACTTGGCCTGAGCTGGGCCAGAGTCCACACCACTCAACTTTTCCTGGTTATGGTCGACTGGTGTAGGATAGGGCAGGGTAGAGAGTATTTGAGGATGGGCCACTTGACTTCAGCTTGCCAATCAATCTCTTCCTTATGAACTTGGGCTTGATTCTGAGATTCAGCCAGAGTCTGATAATTCCTTCTCTGAGAGACGATTTGAGAGCTGTGAACTGCTTTTTTCCCCCTCCACATGTCGATTTAGAGCAAAGAAAGTCAATCTGACAGAGCATATGCCCCAGAGAAGCAGAAGACTAAGATCGAGGGTACCAACCGTATTCTAATCTCAGGCTGCGGGCTGTTCCTACAGCTGCTGGCACCCTTGGATTTGAGACATCAGCAGAGCTGAATAAAGGAATGGTTAAGGACCCAGGGTCAGGAGCTAGACTGCCAGACACTTAAAACCCAACGATTATATTCCAGCTCTATGACCCTGAGCAAGTTACTTAACTTCCCTGTGACTCAGTTTCCTCTATCATAAAAAGGACATGTGAAAATTAAGTGCAGTAATCTATTAAAAGTCTTTAGAATACAGAATAGAATGAAATAGAATACAGTCCAGAAACATCTATAAATATATCATCAATTGATTTTTGACAATGGTGCAAAGACTATTCAATGGAAAAGGATGATCTTTTATGACAAATGGTGCTGGAATAACTAGAAATCTATATTCAAATAAATTGCCCCTCAAGCAACATTTGGCAACATAAATAAGGATTAATCCAAAATGAATCATAGACCTAAATGTAAACTCAAAACTGTAAAGCTTGTAGAAGAAAAGATTGGAGAACATTTCTATGACTTTGGTTAGGCAGGATTTCTTAGATATAACATAAGCACCACAATCAATAAAAAATTGATTAATTAAACTTCATCAAAATTTAAAACTTCTGTCTCTTGAAAGACACCACTGAGAAATAAAAAGGCAAGCCCCAGATGAATAGGAATTACTTACAAATCACATATCTACTAAAAGACTTAGAATATGTAAATAACTACTCAATGATAAGAAGATAAGGGACACAATTTTTTTAATAATAGGTGAAAATTTGAAAGAAAACATCACCAAAAGCAAGTATATGAATGGCAAATAAGCCCATGAAAAAATGTTCAACATCATTACTTATTAGGAAAATGTAAGTCAAAAGCACAGCATCAGAATGGCTGAAATAAAAAAGACGGAGAATACCAATGGCTGGAGAGAAGGAAGGGCTGTTAGAACTCATACATTGCTGATGGAAATGTAAAGTACATAGCCCTTACAGAAAACAATTTGGCAACTGCTTATAAAATTAAATATACACTTAACATATGATTCAGCAATCTCATTACTAGATATTTTTACTCAAGAGACATGAAAAAATATGTGCACTCAAATATTTTACACAGATATTTGGAGCAGTTTTATTCATAATCATCAAAAACTGGGGCCCTAGCTGGTGTGACTCAGAGCTTTGAGCACCGACCTGCAAACCAAACAGTTGCTGGTCCAATTCCCAGTCAGGGCAAATGCCTGTGTTGCAAGCCAGGTCCCCAGTAGGGGGCATTCAAGAGGCAACCACACATTGATGTTTGTCTCTGTCTCTTTCTCCCTCCCTTCCCTTCTGTCTAAAAATAAATAAATAAATAAATATCTTAAGGGAAAAAAACCTGGAAACAGCCCTAATGTCTTTCAACTGGTGAATGGATAAACAAACTGGTACATTCACACACTGGAGTGAGTAAGTGGTATTCAGAAATAAAAAGGAAAAAATTACTGATGCACACATAGATGTGAACTAATCTTAGTGGGGGGGAAAGTCAAATTCAAAAGACTACATACAACAGGAACCAGTAATATGACATTTGGGAAAGGCAAAGCTATAGATCAGATGCTGTCAGTGGCTGGGAGTGGGGAGAGGGTTGGCTACAGTGGGGCATGAGGAAACTTTCTTCACTAACCTTCACTGTGCTGGGGGCCACAGGAATGTATGAGTTTGTCAAAACACAGACTTGTACACTACAGCGAAGGTCCATCTGTGCAAAGCATATCTCAGTAAGCCTGATTTCTAAGTTCCTAGGGGGAGAAAGTAACTGCATTGGCTTAACCTAGTCCCAGTGGGTTTCTGTCACTTGCAGTCTAGAGCCCTACATGGTACAAGTATCCAGCTTATGGTGATGTGGGACGTAAATGGCACAATGCAGTTTCATCTTAACAGGGGTTAAATTCTAATATCAATTCAGAAAAAATTCATGAAAAAAACCAGAATGTTTGACTTTTCCTAATATGCAAAAAGGTATGCCATGGCCCAGTGGCGGCCCTGGTTTTAACAAACTGAGTGGTCCCAAGAAACCTAAGGTGACCCGGGGCTGAGATGGGAGGAGTCGGGCTGCCACCTGTGGGCTTTAAAAAGTGCAGTGCAGCCACGTGGGCAGCATCACTGTGTGACCTGTTGCCTCGGATTGCCCAGAGAGAAATCTGACTCTCTCTGTTTAGCATGTGAACAAAGTTTGATCCAGCTTCATTTTGAGAAGGCTAGGTATTCATGAGCTAAACCTGCCTACCCCCAAGTGACTCACCAATCTTTTTATTTTATTTATTAATTTTTTAATGTATTTATTTTTAGAGAGAGGGGAAGGGAAGGAGAAAGACAGGGAGAGAAACATCGATGTGAGAGAGAAACATCGATCAGTTGCCTCTTGTATGTGCCCCAAATGGGGACCGAACCCACAGCCCAGGCCTGTGCACTTAGCAGGAAACGAACCAGCGACCTTTCGCTTTGCAGGACAGTGTCCAACCAAAGGAGCTCACCAATCTTTTTAAGATTATGCCTAAAAGTAAAAACAAAATAATCCATTTACCTCAGCCAGCACTATTATAAGGTAATCCGGTAACCAGGAAAGAAGTCTGTAACAAAGCAGCTCTGACGGGGAGTCCAGGTTAACCTCGAAAAGGGGTTGCGCTACTGCGCCACCACCACACCGCGCTCTCCTCGCCCGTCCAAGCAGCTTTCAGCTCCTGTTCTCGGGCTGGCCTGGTTTCTCTTCAAAGTGGATTCTTTAAACTCAGCTCCCTGCCCTCCACTCCCTCCCATTAAGAGACCGTATTTTATCTGGGTATCCACACTAACAAGGCATCCTGCTCGTTAACAGACCTTGCAACTGTTATTTAGTTACCTTTTCTTGAGCCCTCACTCTCATAAAAGTGGCTTCATATCACCTGTCCTACCTTACCCAAAAAGGTTAAAACTAGGCAAGGAGACCTAGTCACTCACAGATGAAGAGGAAGAATCACTTTATGTTTCTTTATAGGATTACCTTCCTTCATATACAACTGTTTTCCTCTAAGTCTTCTTTTGAATCGAATCCAGATTTAAAACTCCTGGGACTACTATGGCTGGCTGGAGCACTGTCCTGTAACCGAAAGGTTGCAGGTTTGACTCCTGGTCCAGGCGCTTGCCTGAATTGCAGATTCACTCCCCAGTTCGCCTGCATCCAGTCCTGGTTCTGGGAACCTATGGGAGGCAGCCGGGGGATGTTTCTTCCTCTCATCGATGTTTCTCTCTCTTCTTTCCTCTCTCCGTTTCTCTCTCTCTGAAAGCAATGAAAAAATGTCCTTGGGTGAGGACTAAAAAAATAAAATAAAATTCCCGGTGTTGCTTACAACTTCAGGAAATCTCCAGGTGGGAAATTTTGTCAGATAAAAGCAAGCGTCTACCAAATAATCACCCCTGGTTTTTCTGAGCTCCACATTGGTTCAACTTAGATGATGGTGGTGATGATGATGACAACTGTCATGAAAGCAATGATAATTCATTCGACAGTTTATGGTTTTTCCAACCACTGCTATGCACCTCTCCTCTGATGCTCAGAACCACACCCTGGAGATATTGCTCAGATATCATTATCTCCAACTGACGGATGAAGAAGCTGAGGCACAGTGAGGTTAATAATTTGCCCAAGGTCATGCAGCTAATGGACCTGTGCTGAAGGCCGACATAGTCTCAAAGCTCTTACCCTTGACCTATACAAAACAGCTCAAGGACAAAAAAATATAAGTAAACAAGAATCATCTGTGGCCTTAAAAGAATGCAAATAATTTTCTCTAAGCCCCCAAATGTTAAAATTCTAAAGCCAAAGTCTCCAGCACATAAAAGTCTAAAGGAATAGAAGAGACTTCTGGAATCTTCAAAGCAAAAAGGCAGTAAATGCAGTATTGCCATGATAAAGAACGATCAAACACTAATCATACCAGCTGAGATATCATCATCAAATTTTGCATTGACAGCTACAATTAAATAGTAGACTTATTAGCTACATTGTTTAAGGGCATCTTTCCAGAGTCTTTGTATTTTCCCACCAAACATAAAAAAGACCTCAACTTTAAGGGGAGGGAAAGTAAAATCAATAAATAAAATGATGTCACCTGTATACACAGTGGGAGAAGGAGCTTCAATTTCCTTGGAGGAAACAAACGGGGACTGTATTTTCCAGAGTTCAGTTTGGAGAAGAATATTTTAGGCAGAGGTAGCCTTCCTGCTAGGGAGAATCTAGATAAAATTCCTGTGTAAATCAACCTTCTCTTCCTACCCACCCCCCCTCCAGAAAATATCTAGCAGGGCATGCAGTACAGGCACAGTTCACCTCCAGGAGGAAAAATTGCCTGAACATTCTTTTAGTAATTAATGGAGTCACCATTTACTTCAAACAGAGCCTCCCTTAGATGGATATCCATAAGTCTTGAGTGGATACCCAAGAATCCCTTCATCCTCTGATGCCCCCATCTTCTCCCCTTCTCTGAACTTCCACCTTCGCCCCATGTCCCAGTGCTATGCGGGTTTTGCACCCCTTGGTCTGCACCACAGAGATCATGATCCCTGCCTCCATTCTGGGGAGGAAGAAGTTATAGGGGATCCTTCAATCAGTAACTCCTTAAAAATTCTTCTATGTAAAGGCACTATAAGACAAATAACATTCCTTCTTGGAATTTCAGTACTTTCTTACAGCTACCTACACTGGCTTACAGAAGGTCCTGCATTATTAAGCTAAAAATTTTCTTTCCTACCAGGAATAAAGAAAAGTGACAGAATAAAAGGTGCATGGAGGAAAAGAAAAACCCATCCTGCCAAATAGACAAACCTAAAGACAAGTGCACTTTTCCAAAGTCACCTTTTAAAAAAGTGCACAATCCCTGACTGGTGTGGCTCAGTGGATTGAGTGCCAGCCTGTGAACCAAAGGAGCATGGGTTCGATTCCTAGTCAGGGCACATGCCTGGGTTGAGGGCCAGGTCCCCAGTGAGAGTCAGGTGAGAGGCAACCACACATTGATTTTTCTCTCCATCTCTTTTCTCTCTTCCTTTCCCTCTGTCTAAAAATAAATAAAATCTTTTTTAAAAATGCACATTAGAATTTGAATTTTCTCTCCAACCCTTCATTTATAACAGCTTCTTTCAATGAAAGACATGTTTGAAGTAGGTTAAACCATATTATTTTCTTAGCCATAAACCACAGGTAGGTCATTTTTTAAATTGACCTATCTTAAAAAGTCCTGAACACCCATTCTCTGTTTATTTACCAAAATCCCTAGCCGATATGAACACCTGTGTGGCCAGAAGTGACAAAGGCCTGTTTCAGTCTGCGGATGAGCTGTTCTGTGGTTGGATCTCTACGGTTTCCATCAGCAACGCAGATTCACGGGAGGTGAGCCGCCTTCCAGTCTATGCCTTTGCAGAGTCACAGAGCACATCACAGACTCCAGCTTTGGGAAAGCTGTTCGTGGTTATTTGAACAATTTTAGTTCAAAAGATTCTGAAAATAAAATATCCCCAAAATGTCTTTTTAGAAAACCTCTGACGTAGATACAGACATCGGTATGGTGATTACTGGAGTGAGGGGGAGTAGAACAGGGTAAACGGGTAATAAATGGTGACAGAAGGAGACTTGACTTTGGGTGGTGAACACAATACAATACACAGATGATGTGTTATAGAACTGTACACCTGAAACCTATATAATTTTATTAACCAATGTCACCCCAATAAATTCAATTTAAAAACTCTAAATGCAAATGGATCATAGGATGTGCATGTGCAATAGTCAAGGGTTTTGCCTTTGTACACAGTCTGAGAGTGGATTCATTCATTTATTCAGACAAATATTTACTGCCTGCCCATAATTTGTTAGGGTTAAAGTCCTGGGGATACATCAGTTAATAGACCAAAACAGACTGAGTACTTACTCTTGAGGTGTTCTTGCTACAGTGGGGAGAGAGAAGAAATGTAATAAACAAACTAAAATAATTATAAGGATTGTTAAGTTGTAAGAAAAAAACAGAACAGGGGGCTGAGAGGAGAATAAAAGGAGTAGGACGCAATGACTTTCAACAGGATGACGAGGAAAAACTGTCTGAACTGGTGACATTTAAGTTGAGCCTGAAAAATAAGAGGATGTTATCCATGCAGAATTTGGGAAAGATCATTTTTAAGAGCAAGCATCTGCTTACACAAGGTGCCTGGGGACTGAAAGGGTTGGGTGTGTACGTGGCATTGAAAGGAAACCAGCATGGCTGGGATGTGCTAGGAGAGAGGCAGATAGATTATGCAGGACACTGAGGCCATGCTAGGAATTTCTTTTTTTTTTATTCTAAAGCAAACTGGAAGCTGCTGGAGATTTAAATAACAGAGTGACCTGGCCTAATTGATATTACACTGGCTACTATGCAGAGAATGAACTGAAGGAGGAAATGAGTGCCTGTGGGAAGACAGGAAACGTAATAATCCACACAGGAACTGATGACAGCCTGCCACAGGAGTGTAGAAGTGAGGTGGTGAGCAGAAGACCTAACACATATATTTTATGAGGTGAAATCAAGAGGACTTGCTCACAAATTAGATGTGGAGGATAAGGGCAAGAGAAGAATCAAAGATAATTCCAAATGTCTGGCTGGGTGGGTGGTTGTGCCATTCATTGAGATGATGAAATGTGCCTCCAGTTTCTTCTGCTCAAGTAGGAGACCTGTGGCACAATGAGGTCCGGGGTTGTTTCATTTTCTTTCTAGTAGAACTTCCTGTGCGAAGGGTTTTCTTGACTTTTTTATATTGTCAGGGAGCTAACACACACACACACACACACACACACACGTTAGCCAACACAGTCCAAAGGAAGCCTGAGACCTGTCTCAGCCCCTAACACTAGATTTCCCAGCCCCAGCTAATATGTAGAGAGCAAGAAGGCAAGACCAACCACAGCTTAATGATGCTTAAGAGTATATAAAAAACAACACATAATATAAAAACACATTTCCTTAGGGAATGGGCCTTAGGTACCAAACCTGGAGCATGAGCTGCATTATTGGGTAGTCGAGCTTCCCCACTGAAATTTGTTGTCACTCTTACAGCCAGTTAAACTCAAAAGCATTAGGTTAAAGACAACCATCAAAGACATTCTCAGCTCTGTGGAGGCCATCAGTTTAAAGGTAATGATGAAGCGGAAGTCTAATCAATTAAAATAGCTCTGGGTGCAGATACCATTTATGTTTTATCCCACTGGATTCCAGATATTTCTCTTACTATATTTGGACTCTTAGTGGGAACATAACCAGCAGGAAGTCATTGGCTATATGTTCTTCCTTCGCCAACCTAAACCATCAGTATTTTTATGCCGTGAAAATGTGGTTATGAGAAGCGTTTAGAGAAATCTTGAAAAAGTAAAGACATTGCAATGGAATAACTCAGGAAGAATGAGAGGATGACAAAATTCATTCCATTGGTCTGAATTCAAATCTCAGGTCCCCTCTTGTGTTAGTTAATAGAACATACTACCAAGACAAGACTTCTAGGAGAAATGGGAAGCATTTCAGTAAGAGATACCTCAAAGGGCTCAAGCTTTGTACCTCTGTATGATAGAAATGTGTTGTAAGGTATTAAGTGTAAGACAATTCTACAAAGCCTTCAGAGTAAAGACACAGAAGTCTTAAAGTCAAATCTAGAACTCAAAGATTTAGGAGGATAATTCTTTTTTCTTATTAAATCCTGTGATCCATAAAATAAATCAGCTATTTCCTAAAGACTGACAGAACTGACATTTATCACAATCAAAATATTCATTCTCAATACATTTAATCCTTATCAAAAACTGAAAAACATTATTTTTATATATGGATTGCTATCTTCCCAGCTCTGTAAATATCTGTACCTATAAGGATATCAAGAAGTAATGCCAAGCATTTCACTAATAATTTTTCAATGTCTTAGAAAAGTGGCTTTTTTGACTGAATTGCCAGGAGGGGAAAATATAATAGCAGTATCAAAATCTACAATAAATTCTTTCCCTTAAAGAAACACTTTTGTTAAAAGAATCACAGTTTTTCTGAATTCTTTCCTTTTTTTTTTTTTTTTTTTTTCAGGCTAGGGATAAAACCAATGCCTTCTCCTTTCTCTGGCTTTGGTTCATCTCATCTTCTGCTGGCCATGAAGGAGTTATTATCACTTACTCACTAATTCAGTCAACTAAACTTTTCTTTGCTCCTCCCCTTATACTTGCAGGTAGGACTTTTCCCTTTCTGCCCTACATTTTCTGCCTGGAGGCACACAGGAGTCTCTCTTTATCAATGACTAGACTGTGTCATAGCATGGCCTGGTCATCATAGACTAGTCCTGGGACAGTGTGCTCTTGCTATTTGCAGAGTCATGTCTTTATTTCAGGAAAGTTTGCACAATTTTCTCTGTAAAAGTTTTACAGTTTCATTGGTTCCATTCTATTGTTTATAAACCTCAGTTGGGTATATGCTATATGTTTCTGTTTCCTCTATCCATTACCATTTTTTAATCAGTTCTACCACTTCATTCTTTTTCATTTTATTTTGAGTAACCATTGAGTATCCTACCATTGTATCCCTATGTTTTCAATTATATATTTTCTGCCCTTTTGGGGGTGAGGGTAGGTCATGAGACTTTTATCCTAAATTCTCATTTTTTGCTCTCTTTCAGTTTTCTTTCAAGTATAGCTATTCCCCAGAGTTTTGTTGTTGTTGTTGTTGTTTTAAATTCTATCCTGGTCATCTTCATTTCCCCAGGCTTAAACTACCCACTGTCTGATTTTTCCCAAATGTTTCTCATCTGTGCTGATCCTCTCTCTTGAGATTTATACCCAATTTCCAAAGCCAGTTTGACATCTCCATTTGCATCTAACTCCATGTCTGTTCTAAAATATAATTTTCTATTTTAGTGATTCTCAGAATGTTTATTGGTATTGGATGTTTTGTTTGTTTGTTGTAAAGATTCTGTATTTAAAAATTGCCATAAACTGGGTGCCTTAAAAAAACAAACTCATCCTTTCATAGTTCTGAAAACTAGAAGCCCAAAATCAAGCTGCTGGTAAGACCATTCTTCCTTTTTTCGTTCTAGCTTCTAGTGGTTGCCAGCAGTCTTTAGTGTCCCTGGGCTTGGAGCTGTGTCACTCCACCCTCTGCCTCTGCCATCATGTGGCCTTCTCCTTTGCATGTGTCTTTCTCCAAGTCCTCCCTCTACTTTCCCTTATTAAGTCACCAGTCATTGGATTTAGCGCCCACCCTAATGCAGTATGACCTCATCTTAACTTTATTAGATCGGTAAAACCCTATTTTCAAATAATGTCCCATTCACATATTCTGGGAGTTAGAACTTAAAAATATCTTTTTAAGGGACACAGATAACTGACTACCTCATGATAAAATACATTTTAGAAATGTTGATTAAGCACAATCAGATAGATTTCATTACCCCAGAACTTCTCAGAGCCTTTAAGAATCTAATGTGAATTGTAATTTTGAGTCTCCAAGAATAGTTATCACCTGGGTTAACACACGGAGCTTTTCCCCAAACTTTCACAAAACACTTTGGTATGGAGTCATTCAAAAGTCCAACTGTTCCAACTTCCGGTCAAAATGGAGGCACAGGTGGACACGCTTTGTCCTGTCACACAACCACAAAAAGGAGTTACAACTAAATCTCAAAACAAATAACCTCCAGAACTATCAGAAAATCTAACTGTATGGAAATCTGACAACCAAGGATTTAAAGAAGCCACATTCATCTAGATGGGTAGGAGGGGCGGAGGGGCAGAGACCGAGTGGAGAGATGAGGAGATGCGGTGTGGCACAGAGAGGTGACAGTGGTGGCAGAATGGGCATGGACTGTCCCACATTCACATGTGGTGGATAAAAATTGGGAGGGATACCTTGGGAGCAAGGTATCCCAGCCCCAGTCTCAACTACATAGCCCAGGGTTCCAGCGCCAGGAAAATATATCCCCATTACTTCTCACTGGAAAACCAGTGGGGGTTGGGTCAGCAGAAGAAACCATCAGATTTTCAGAAAACTTCACTTAAAGGGCCTGAATGGTCTTAAAACATGACAAACCCACCCATTGTAAGATCCAACACCAGGGTAACAGCTAGAAGGGTGTCAGTCACATATGGGTAATGGGTGAAGTGACTGCACTGGGGTGAGTGTGGGGCTAACCTCCAGAAGCCAAGCAGAGGCAGAGTCCCCTCTCCGAACTCTCCCTCCACAATGAGCCACAAAGCAATGAAGCAGGTTACCCCACCCTGGTAATTGCCTAAGGTTCCGTCCAACACAATTTACAAGTGACTTTTCTGCATAGGCCACACTAGTAAGACACGGAGTCAAAGGAGCTCTACCTAATACACAAAAACAAACACAGGGAGGCTGCCAAATTGAGGAGACAAAGAAATATGGCCCAAATGAAAGAAAAGAACAAAACCAAAGAAAAAGAACAAAATGAAATGGATAACCTATCAGATGCAGAGTTCAAAACACTGGTGATCAGGATTCTCAAAGAATTCACTGAGTATGGCAACAACACAAAGGAAGAAATGAAGCTTACACTAAGTGAAATAAAGGAAAATCTACAGGGAACCAACAGTGAAGGGAAGAAAGCCAGGATTCAAATCAACCATGTATAATATAAGAAAGAAATAAACACTCAACCAAAACAGCAAGAAAAAAAAAGAATTAAAAAAAAATGAGGATAGGACTTCTGGCCAAGATGGAGGCATAAGTGGACACACTGTGCCTCCTCTCACAACCAAAATTAAGGACAACAAAAATTTAGAACAAAAAAAACAACCGGAACAGATAGAAAATTGAATTGCATGGAAGTCCAAAAATGATTCATCCAGACCGATAAACCAGGTGAAAATGGGCAGCGAGACAGACTGCACAATCCAGGGCCCCAGAGCCGGGAAGTGAGGCTTAAAAGCACCGATTGAAAACACTTGTCGGGGTTTAGGTGCCTGGAGAGACTCCCAGCCTCACAGGGGAGTTTGTTGGAGAGGCCCACATAGTCCTGGGATGTATACAAGCCTACCCACATGGAAATCAGCACCAGAAGGGCCCAATTTGCTTGGGAAAGGACTGGAATCCAAGAGAGAATGGAGCAAGCGCCATTGTTCCCTCTTAGACTCTGCCCCCATATACAGCATCACAACCCAGCCACTGGGCTCCCCCACCCTGGGGAACACCTAAGGCTCCCCCTCTCATACGTAACAGGTGTGACCAGACCAAAAACAAACAAACAAAAAGAAATGGCTCAAACAGGAGAACAAATCAAAGCCCCAGAGCCAATTCATCCAAGTGATCAAGAGATAGCCAACCTATCAAGCGCACAGTTCAAAGCCCTGGTGACCAGGATGCTCACAGAACTGGTTGATTTTGTTCACAAATTAGATGAACAAATGAAGGCTACAATAAGTGAAATGAAGGAAAACACACAGGGAACTAATAGTGATGGGAGGAAAATTGGAACTCAAATCAATGGAGTGGACCAGAAGGAAGAAAGAAACAACCAAACAGAAAAGGCAGAAACAAGAATTCAAAAAAATGAGGAGAGGCTTAGGAACCTCCAGGACATCTTTAAACATCCCAACATCCAAATTATAGGGGTACCAGAAAGGGAAGAAGAAGAGCAACAAATGGAAAACTTATTTCAATAAATAATATAGGAGAACTTCCCCAATCTGGCAAAGGAAATAGACTTCCAGGAAGTCCAGAAAGCTCAGAGAGTCCCAAAGAAGTTGGACCCAAGGAGGAACACACCAAGGCACATCAGAATTACATTAGCCAAGATTAAAATGAAGGAGAGAATTCTAGAAGCAGCAAGGGATAAAGGCAGAGTCACCTACAAAGGAGTTCCCATCAGACTGTCAGCTGATTTCTCAAAAGAGACCTTGCAGGCAAGAAGGGGCTGAAAAGAGTTATTCCAAGTCATGAAAGTCAAGGACCTACATCCAAGATTGCTCTATCCAGCAAAGCTGTCATTTAGAATGGAAGGGCAGATAAAGTGCTTCTGAGATAAGGTCAAGTTCAAGGAGTTCATCATCACCAAGCCCTTATTACATGAAATGTAAAGGGACTTATCTAAGAAAAAGAAGAGAAAAAATATGACAGTAAAAAGACAGCAAACTCACAGATATTAACAACTGAACCTAAAACAAAAGCAAACTAAGCAAACACTAGAACAGGAGCAGAAACACAGAAATGGAGATCACATGGAGGGTTAGCAACAGGGGAGTGGGAGGAGGAGAGAGGGGGAAAAGGTACAGAGAATA